>PVHY01017704.1:0-30781 GCA_004024945.1 Uropsilus gracilis
CTGGATGTACCTAGAAGAAATCATTCTAGCAGAAACGAGCCAGGTGGAAAGGGACAGAAACCAAATGGTTTCACTAATATATGGTCAACCAAATGAAACTGCACAAGAGGAGAATGGGGACCAGCTGGAGCGGGTGGGAGGGGGAGGTGGTGGGTGACCCCCAGGGATTGAAATGATGTGAAATATAGATAAATAAATTAAAAAAAAAAACATATCTGTCAATATGCACACACTTCTATCATTGTTAATATATCAAAATTCAATTGACAGTAACAATGAGATACTATCACACATCTATTAGACTAGCCCAGCCCCAGAACACTGACAGCACCAAATGCTGGTGAGGATGTGAGCGGCAACAGACACGCTCACTGTTACTGGTGGAAATGCAAAATGGCATAGCACCTTGGAAGGCAGTTTAGACAGTTTCTCACAAAACTAAACAAACATACTCTTATCCTCTAATTCAGAAATTGTGCTCCTTGGTATCTACCCAAAGGAACTGAAAGCCTATTTCCGTAGAGTTCTGCACCTAGGTATTAATAGCATATGTTTTGTTTCTTTTCATGCTATTTAGGTGACCTTGGTTTTCAACAATGTTTGTAATTCTAAGGTCTAAGATTATAAGTCTTTAGATGTATATCACCATACCACACCCCACCCCACCCCTCCTGCCCCAGCAAAACACCCATCATCCTTCACCATAGACCATGAGCACCCATCTTCCTCTCCATTCTGGTAGCTTCAAGTCTATAATCAGGTTTTTAGAGTTAGTTACTGGTTTGGTTTTATAGCGGCTTTATTCTGATCACCAAAATTTGGAAGCAACCAGGATGTCCTTCACCAGGTGAATAGATAAAGAAACTGATACATCCAACCAATGAGAGGGCTGAATAAGTGGAGTCAGAGGATGCTTAGGGGAGTAAAACTACTCTGTGTGATATTATAATTGTGGGTACATAGCATTCTATCTTTGCTAAAACCCATAGTGTGTCTACCATAGGAGTGAACCCTAAGTCAACTATGAATTTAGGGTTCACTGAATATAACAAACATGCCACTCTGGTTCAGGATTTTGATAAAGGGGGAGACTATTCATGTGCGGGGGACAGGAGGTCTATAGGAACTCTCTATTCTACACTCAATTTTGCTGTGAACCTAAAACTGTTCTAAAGCTTAGTCCATTTTTAACAATTCATGAATTTAGCAAATTGGATTTTCATAAACATTTAACTTTGATTGCAAACTTAAACACCTCCAACACTTAATTAAATTCACAAATTTAATGCGGCAGATCCTCTTAAAAATTCTAAATGTATTAAGTATACAAAATATCATGATTGCAAAGCTGTTTAATACCCTTACATCAAAACCTGTTATAAAGTGCTAAGACTGTGGATTCCACTTTGTTATTTATCCTAAATTCCACACCTTCTTGGGTGTGCTGCCAATTTTGACACCTTCCTAGGATTTCAGTGACTTAACCAAATACTATTTTTACCTTGTTAGAGTTTTTAACAATCTTACCAGACCAAAAGTAGAAAAGGAGCCACCTCAGACCACTGGGGTTGTCAAGTGTGAGAGGGTGAACAATTGATTCTGGGTCAGGACAGGAGCCTGGGTTACAAAGTCTAAGGAAATCAGATAGGGGAAACTTCCTTTCGCCATTAAGCCTTGTTATTGAAATAGGAGGTTTTTCAAATTGGTACCATTCAGGAAGGTTGTGGGCTTTGCAGCAGTGAATTTTCCCTTCCATGAGATGAATTCACATCTTGCTTGGCCAGCCTTCTGGAGCCCACTGGCCTGTCGTCATGATTTATTGAGCTGCTCTGTTCGTTATTTAAAAAGTGCAGCTCTATCCAGTGTATTACATCGCAGAATGGACATCGTGAAGTTTCAGCCTCTAAGGCAGGAGGTTCCGAATCTGTGCGACTTCTGCTCCTCTCTAGAACCTCTGGGCGCACAGAACCCTCCCTCTCAACCCCACTTTGCTCAGTTGTCCCAGGTGACCCTGGGGCAGAGAAGCCTTCCTGGCCTAGTGCCTAGCTTTCCCTAAGCGGACCGACTCAAAGTTCCATAATTTATTCTTTCCTGCTTTCATAGATGGAAACCAGCACATATCTGTCCTTTGTAAATAGATATAGAACAAATAGAAGAAACAAAAGACCTGTTCACAGAGAATGCCCTACGTACTGAAGTCAGTATTAACACAGCACACTACTTCACCCTTCTTTTGCTCTCCAATCACTTCTCAGTACACTTAAACATTTTTTTGAGAATTGTCCTGAACCCACAGTCTTTCTCCAGCTCAACCTGTTCTAATTAATACCCAGATTGTCACAAGTTGGCCCAGTAGCCCTTTGGTTTGGCTCCTTTGCTTTGGCTGACCTTGCATTCTTGAAAGCATTCTTGCTTTCTGGCAACAACAAGATGTTCTGACCCATCCTGATTTTTTTCCTGCCTCAAGACAAAGAATCAGCTGTCCTGCATGAAATCCTCATTCCTGTTAGTGGAGAATGATATTAAGACCACAGTCTGTGCTTCTGTGCTTTGGGTGAGTATGGGGGAAGGTGGGGAATGGGAGCAAGAGGTTGGCCATGCTGGTAAGAGACTGAAAAGCATTTAATTTTAAAACATATTCAATGACTCTTTTCAACTGAATACCTGTGCTGTGCAGCTTCCATCAACTTTCCCCCAATCTGAACCCTCAGTCAACACTCTATCTTTCTCTGTATGAACAAAACAATAAATCATCAAATTAGCTCCCACCTATTCACCCTACACCTTTCCACAGGAGAAAGCAGGTAGGCAGACATTTATTTTCCCTCCAACAGAACTGTGCCACCCCCTTGCCCTGAGATGTACACTGCCAGGATTTAGCTTCCAGCTGTTTTCTCCATTGTACATTCCAAGAGAATGGGGTGAGGGCATGATACGCCATGCATTTTGAATGGGGTCCTGAGGTGAAGGAAACAGGAGAGAAGCAGGAAGTTCAATGAAGAGTTTGTTGCAACCATTCAGAACAAGAGAGAGCTTTGTAGCTAGGAAGCAATGGGATTTGAAGATGATTTAGCACCTGGACAGAAGACAAGGGTGTCTCCCGTGGGTCGATTCCCAGCTCTAAGTGGATGGTAGGTCCAGTTGCTGAGTGAGGTCAGAGTGGCAATGCAGACCTGTGAGAGGCCTGAGGAAAACTTGTCTTTGTGGTTCCAACAGCCGGTTGAATGTACAATCAGAGTTTCTAACAAGAACCACAGAGCCAAAGGCAGGTGATGTGAGGTTCTCAATGGCCATGGGGTATTGTCCAGGGGCCATCGACAGCTTGGGTTGTTTACTTATACTGCTTGTGGAGACTTGGAGATGCTTCTATTTTCCTAATTTTCATTTTGTCTGAGTCCTTGCCAGGAATCCCTGATGGTTTTGCTTAACACCAAAGTTCCAACCAAAATTAGCAAATAATCCAAAAGTCTGGGATGCAGAAGGGTCTGATCCCTTTTCCATTGGCAACTTCAGAGCACAAGGTAGGGTGATGGAAACAAGGAACCAAAGTGACAGAGGCTTGTGTAGCAAGTCCTGACCATTCTAGAAAGTGGATTCTACCTCCCTGGATTTTCCTGGTAGACTCTGGAGCCCCTGGAGGAACCACAGAGGTAAGAACTAGAGGAGGCTTTGCCCAGAAAGGACCCTCTCCCACTACCTAAGCAACAATCCTAGGGGTGCAATAGGTGGGGAGGGGGAGTGTGATCTGAGTATTTCTCTCCCCAGGACTCAGCATTGGCAAAGGCAGTGACCGGACTTCACTCTCAGAGAAGCCCCTGCCTCCTTTCCCCAACACCATCTGCTGAACTGTGTTCGTCCATGAGTGTTGTTTGAATTGAGACAGGCAAAGCAGCCTGTTTCCACTCAGAGTTTGGACAAGGCAATGTGGATTTTAGTTGTTTACCTAATCTACTGTTGTGTATTTTTCCCCTTTCTTGATTACAAAAAAGTACCAAATGTAGTCCATTCCTCCACCCCATCACTGTTCTCACACTCCCCAACCTAGAATAGTCCAGGGGCTCTATTTCCAGCCTGATTTCTCACTTTTCCCCAACATGATCCCAACCTAGTCAGTCTGTCTCTGCCCTAGGTTGCCCACTCCCCACATGCTCCCTGAGAATTCCCAGTCACCAGTCTGAGCTTCTGCCATCTTCCCATCTGGGTTACCTTCCCCATTTCTTGATACCAATTTGAACTTTACCCATCCTTCAAAACTGAGCTCAACCTTCATCTCTTCCAATTGGCAGTATGGAAGTCCATCAACTCTTGAGACCAAAATAGAGTGTGACCCAGATCCTACTTCTAAGAGCTTCTCACTGAAATGGAAGTACAACTTGTACATTAACAATGGCAATTACGGTCTGTAGTGAAAAACTCCTCTTCAGCATTGAGATGAAAACCCAAGTAGGGTTAGCCCTTGATCTTTTCTTAGCTTTCTCCTGTCATCTTATTATCACCATACAACCATCCTGCTTCCCCAGCTGCCCTTCCAGCTGGGTTGGGGTACAGTCTAGAGTTCGCTCCAAAGCTCCAGTTGTTTCCTGAAGTTGTGGAGAAGTGATAGCTTTTCATGAAGTTGTTGAGAAGTCCTTTCTCATCAGAGCTTTGGGGTGATGTGAATCTGACATACATGGGTTAGAAACTTGTGGTTGGCACCGAGGAGGGGAGCACATCCTTCCTGAGTCCTGGGCCCTCTGTCAAAAATATACACATTGTGAATGAAAATGCACTGGGATCATAGACATGAAGCACTAGCCTCTGGTGCACAGTACTGTGCCCTGGTTCCCAGGTGGTGTTACAGTATCCAGTCCATTCAATCGCATCCCAACCTTCACCAAAAAATGGAAGATATTTTGTGTCCTCTTCTCTCCAGATGTCTATAGATATATTACTAATTAGCATCTACCAGCTCTATATATCTGAACTGAGGTTATTCCCTCAAGGTTGAGTTTGACAAGCATAGGCTGGGATAAGAGCCAGAGTTTGCAGAGATAAGAAGTAGTACAGAGTTCCACTGATACCCAGGCCTCACCTGCCCATGGAGTGAACGCCAAGAAGCTGCTCAGGAGGCTGGGCTGATTCAGACAGAACGAAGGCCCAATCCGTCTTCCATCATTCTTCCTCCCACCTGTCTTGTCCACCACTTCCAGCCCTATCACTGCACACAACGCTGTTGGCTGCTCTACACCCCCAAACATACCTGAAGAAATAATTCAGAACATAGTTGTTCATTATTATTTATAAAATGAATCCCACTCTTCAACTATTTTTACACTGGTAAAAAATGTATGATAAAAAACTCTAGACATTAGACTGGATCAGTATAAAGGATATGGACACATGTTTATAAATTAGTTTTAAGTAAACTGAGCAGAACGCAGTGTTTATAAACACTGTGATTAGAACTACATAAAACACATGTATTTCTCTGGTTGAAAATTGGAAAGAGGCACAAATGAAAATTGTGTAAGAGGAGTAGGTAGGATTATGTTTTGGAATGTTTTTAAATTCCTGTAATATTATTGTCAAATTCTGTTAATAAAGCCAGGTATGGTGGCGCATGCCTGTAAGCAGCAGCATAGGATGCCGTGGCTGGGGCCAGGGATTGTGATTTGAGTGCCACCGGGGGCATGTAGCAAGACCTAGTCCCAAAAAAATAGCTGGGCATGGTGGTACGCGCCTATAATCCCAGCTACCTGGGAAGCTAAGGCTGGGGATCGCTTGAGTCTATGGTACCAGGGCAACATGAGCCTGTGGTTCCACCGGCAAAAATAGTGAGACCTAGTCTCAAAAAAAAAAGTTCTGTTAATAGTAAGATTTTCATATAAAAATTTAAAGTGCCAGTCTACTCTCTCACTGGAAGTAAATTCATGCTCTGCCAACAATGACTCGTGCTGGCCTTCCCCTAGTAAGTGTTTGAATCTGAAAGAATCTCCTAGAAAACTGCTCTCTTGGATTGAAAAAGAGGCTCCAGAAGGGGAGGTGGTGTGCAGGGCAGAGAGGAGCAAGCTCTCTGCTGTCTTTGTACCTGGTGTCTCCTACATGGCTGGAGATTTGGGCTCTGGCAGCCATAGAACCCATGGCATTTCCTGGGCTCCTGCTATGGTAAGATACCCAGATCAAAGGGGCAAATGAGAAATGGCACCATGCAAGAGATAGGAAGCAAGTTGAGGTCGCAAAAGGCAAGATATTGACAGATGAATAGCTCTGAGCTGCCTGTACTGAGAAGGGGGAACTGAGCTGAAAAAGCATGGG
Organism: Uropsilus gracilis; assembly: GCA_004024945.1. Lineage (NCBI taxonomy): Eukaryota > Metazoa > Chordata > Mammalia > Eulipotyphla > Talpidae > Uropsilus > Uropsilus gracilis. The sequence continues at coordinate 6,295 of PVHY01017704.1, forward strand.
TTTTGCAACTTGAGTTTATTGTTGTAAATTTTATGTATTTTTAATTTTTGAAATTAATTTGCCAACCATTTATATAACTCTCTTATTTTAGGAGTATATCTTCTCAGCTTCCACAGGTACACATGCTTCACTTACATTCCTCCTAAGCCCCAGTGTGATGTTCTAACCCCTTTTTTCTCCTCTTTCTTCACTCCTCCTCTCCTATTCTCTCTGGTATCAGTAAGGAGAGTCTTTCTTTAAAAAATAAAAATACCATATAATCCAGTGATGCCACTGCTAGGTATTTACCCAAAGGTATCAAAAACACTGACGTGAAAAGATTGATGCATGCCTATGTTTAATGGCAGCATTAATCACAACTGTCACATCTTGAAATAAGCCCAGATACCTTCTGATAGGTGATTGGATAAAGACTGAATCTAGATTGCAGCTCCATCACTTACTTCCCAGGCAATCTGGGGTAGCTGTTAACCTACACAAGCCTTGGTTTTGTCATCTGTGGAATGGGCATTCATGATCCCTCAGTATTAATTCTTCCAAGCATAAAAAACACAAGAACATGAAAGTACAGAGCCTGCACATGGCAGGGATCCAGTAAACATTGGTTTTAATACCATTATTGATAGAGTTCAGGAAAACACTGGGCAGTGTGTCTCCATGATGCTTTCACTGAACCGCGCAATGGGAAGGCAATGTGTAATTCAGAAACCTGAGCAGATTTCCACCAGCACAAAGTGAGTGCAGTTGAGAAAATCCCTCTAGGGAGAAAATTACTTCTGGATTTTTATTCTGTGTGAGTTCACATGTTATCATCACTATTTGTACCAATATCAGCATCACAAGAACTCAAAATCAGTTCCCAGGAGCATAGGTCCTCACCCAGGAAAAAGGACATTGCTCCAGGAAATTAAAAAAAAAAAAAAGACAAGAACAGCAGGCCATGCCTCAATCTACAACTTGCCGAGAGGAGTTGGAGTAATCAAAGTGGGGAAGGAAGATTGGGGAAGCAGGGTGGTAGAATAGGGGTACATTATTAAGGGAAGGGCTATGCCAAAGGGGAACAATAACTATGCAAATATGACCAATGTTGTATGAACACAAGAAAATTAAAAAGTAAAAAAATCAGTTCCCACAGGGTTGGATGTTGTCTCACTTTGCCATGTGGGTTTGCTGAAGGTCAGGGGAGAGGTCATCCTGTGCAAATTCTCTGGTCAAAGTCAAGGGTGATCATGTAACCTCTCCTCACTAAATGTGCCAACCCAGCACCCAAGCTGTGAAGTGAGAGGCTAGGGTATCTATACCTGCACAGCAGGCCCCATATGGGGTGAGAGCACTGGCTCAAGATTCAGGCCCCCAGGGCTGGGTGTGCAATCTGCTTCCAACATGTAGCACATGTCCCTGGGCAGAAACCACACCTTCTTTGGACTGCAGATTCCTCGTAGCAAACCAAGCCAAAGTTCAAAACCAAAGAAGAAAGCTGCCCTGTCACCCACTGAAGATCTCCTTTCCTTGGTTTGGGTATGACTGAAAGTTCCCTGGGTCACCTTTGTCCCCTTTTTTTGAAATGTTTATTTTCTTACATCATTGTTAATTTAATTTCTCCCCTCTGTGTAGTCCCATAGTTCTCCCGCCACCAATGGTGACCCATCACCATTGTCCCTTGTGCTCTCTCCCCTTGTAGAGAGCTAAGAAATTAGCCCCTATGACAAGGCCAATCTGCTGCAAACCCATGAGGCTTTTGCATCAGCCAGGTATGCTGCATCCTGATTGGCTCTTGCATTAGCCAAGTATGGGCCCGGAACAGAACAGGTAAGGGGCACTCAAAGAAGTGTAAGCCCCTGTCCATAGGAGACCATGTATGGTTGCAAACTAGACCATTGGACAGTTAGTATTTGTGGCAAGCATTGACTGGAGATGACCATCCTGGAATGTCTGGAATGTTTATGTCTAATGTATATGAACTCGAGACAAAGCAGCAATAAATGAGACTTGATCAGAAACCTGTCTTGTCTCCATTTCTTGTGTCTCCTGTCCCATCCCCATTCCCACTCCTTCCTCCAGGTCTCCGTTGACGATCCCGCGGGTCGGGACATCCCCTCTCCTGTCTTGACTCCTTTCCATCCTCCTTTGCTGCTGCATGCTTCAGATCTACAGTCAGTTTGCAAGTTTTGTCTTTTTCCTGTGGAGCACCTTTCTGCAAACTTGGCCACATCCAGGAGCCACCTAGGATATTGTAAGGACTGCTGACACTGAGGAACCTCCCCCAGAGGTTCTGACACAACTGCCCTAGGTTGAAGCTGTTTATGTGTCAAAGCCCAAGTGCTCCTAATGCGCAGCAAAGCCCTCTGTGTCTCCACAGGGGACTTGTACTGCTCTTGGCTTGTTGTACTTTCATTCTGTTCAGAAAGAGGCACCCCAGGAACCCAGGTAACCAAACCAAGAGTGGTCAGCACTGTTGGCTACAGCTGGTGACACAAAGGCCTCTGAGACGGGTAGACAGACCCTGGCAGCAGAGATCCATGTTGTATGTACCTGCCCCATGTACCCGTGCCAAGATGAATGTGCTGCTGGATACGGGCTTTGTCGGGTGGTGTGTGCGGCCATCATCCCCCCTATAGCAACCACAGAAACCCAGGAAAGAGAGGGACAGAATGCAATTGATGCTGGATTCTGGGGTTTGGATGCTAGAGTACTGAGTGAGTCTCGTATCCTCTCCATTTGTGTTCACTTTTTATGCATGCTTTCCAAGCTCTCTGTTGGACCCTGAGGAGAATGCTCCATTAGTGTATATGTGATGGGCAGGTAACAAAGTCACTGGATGGGGGAAGGTGAGGGAGACAGGTAGATTGAAGAATATGAGGACAGGGGGCAGAGGTAAGGCGATAAAGAGCAGAAGGATGATGGTGCAAGACATGAGGCAGGCCTTGTCACCATGCTAAGGTCACCCATCTTGGTGACCTACACTTTCCTTGCACAAGTACCTCAGTATCAAGGCTCATGGGAGCCTTAACATAACAAAATGAAGTGGTTTCAAGTAGAGAAACAGTATTCTCTCCACCTCCACTGCCACCCTGGGACTCCTGCTTCAAAGCACCACCTCCTGGGAGCCCACAGTGCTGTCTCAGTGGGCTACTGCAGCTGGGAGTGGCCCCCACTCACAGTGCCTATCTCCCACTCCCTATAAAGATATCTGCTGAGGACTGCTTGCCAGTGTAGGAAGGGACTCTGGGCCACTGTGGATGGTACTGACGCTCCAGCACCTGGCGGGCCTGCTTTGGGTCTTAAAGCACATTTGGGGAGGTGACACCATCATTGTCCTGTCCTTGCTGCCAGGACTCCAAAAGACTTGCAGGCGAACCTCTCCTTTTCTTCCCTTGGGACAGGTCCCAGGGGTCCCCCAGAATCCTGAATCCTGAGCTTTTATTGCTGGCAATGGAAAGTAGCAAAATCAGTAGGGTAAGTCAGAGAATGACAATATTTACTTTTCTTTGCAGGGAAAAAAAAGCAATGGACAGATGAACATTGGTTTGTCACCCTTGGGCAGGAGCAGGCTTTCGAGCCTAAGACCTGAAGGAGGTGAGACGTCAACTCCTCAGCAGCTGTTACCTATTCACAGCCATGGTTTCTGAGTGTTTGCTGGCAACTCTTCATCAGGCTCACTGCCAGGCTGTGATGCAGGAGTTTTTATTGCCCCAGTTTCACAAATGAATCAGTCGAGGCTCAGAGAGGTTAGGTGATTTGCCCAAGGTTACACAGCTAGGATGAAGAACCCAAGTGCAAGTGTTTGGGCTTCAAATAAACTGGCAACATCAAGTTGCTGACAGCATTTTTAAAGCTAAGAAATGTTACACAAATTTCAGGCACTAATAATTATTATCACTCCCACCACACAGACCTTGGCTGGAAGCCTGCAAGTGGCCAGCTCTCTGCCCGCAGCTTTCCACACGCCTGTCCCAAACTGGCCTCCATGAACAGCCTGCCTCAGGAGTGGACAGTGCTGACTTGAGACCTGCACTGCCAATGCCCCAGGCTTCCAAAAACATATGAGTCCCACATGCTTGCACAAAACTCTTCGTACTGCCTGGCAGGTTTAAATCCAAGTGTACAAAGGGACATCAACAACAGACAAGCTGTGTCCACTCTTTCAAAAGCACTTAAGAGAGGCACACACCTGCACCTGGACGAGGGTTTCCAGTCTGTCTGACGTGGCATGAGGCTCAGAGGTGACAGACTTGGAGTCCTGAAGGAACATCCCCCCCCCCAGGCACTTCAGTGGCTTATAGCCATTCAGACTTCTCCTTAACATTTCCCCCAGGTTTGCTTTTGCTGGAATGTGAATTCTGGTTTCTAGAGTGTTGGGTGGCTGAGTGGGAAAAGGAGGGTCAGGGGATGAGGGATGCAGAGGTGGGGAGAGGAACATGGGGGAGATTTTGAGGTTTGGGGAAGTCAAATACTCCCTAGGAAATATTTCAACATATAAAAGGTTGAGAAACATATGGAATGAATTTTCCCAAAGAATACATAAGGATTTAAAAATTAAAGAGCAGGGCTAGCGGGTGGTGTTTTTTCTTGCTGGATGAGTGTTTTTCTCTAAAAAAAAAAGAGCACATTTTGGAGAATTTTACTAGCAGCCAAACCACTTGAAACATCCTGAGATGTTAACCAGACCTGGAGTCAAGCAGGTGACCCATCACAGGCTCCACAAGTCAGCCATGTCTGACCCTTCCCTGTTTCTGAACATACTTGCTGCATGCCCAGAGATGACATATACAGTGGTAAATAACAATTGCAAGTATGCTGTCACCAGGGAGCAACAGCAGATTGTTGAAACATCCCATGGCACAAGGGACAGTCAATTGTCAACCTGATTTGTTCTTCCTCTTTGTCTCCCTTCCCTCCAAAACCTAAATTAAGCACCTATGGCATACGAGGCACTGTGCCAGGTGCTGATATAAACAGAACAAGGCAGTCTCCACTCCTTGGGATCCTAGTGGACAGTCAATAGGAGAGATAGCAAATCAACATATACATATGTAAAAACAACCATGATAAATACGCGCTTGGGCAGGGCACACACAGGAGCACTCCACTTCACCCAGAATGCAGGCTAGTAAAAATGGCGCAGGAATGAAATACAAAATATGAGTAGATGTTTCTCAAATAAACAAAAGAATTGGTCATGCGAGACAGAAGAAGTCATGAGTTGGAAGAAAAAACACAGTGTGACACTGCATTGTTGTGACAAGTCTGTGTGTTGAGTATCTCCTAGGAGGCAGGCACTGTGCTGGGGTTCAGTTACCTGATCTAGAAGCTAGCCTCTCACAACTGGCTCCAGACAAGCTTTATTTGCATCACCTGCTGTCCTTATTATCATCCTGCAAAGCAGTAATTGAAATGTGAGGGGATCCTTTTTACAAAGATGGCAACAAAAGCAAAGAAAGAAGGACCTGCCTGTCTAAGTTGAAGCCCAAGCAGCAGCTTTGAAAACCAAGAAAGTAGTGCTGAAAAGCATCCACAGCCCCCCCCACACACACACACACAAGATCCATACATCACCTCCCTTCTTCTGTTCCAAGACACTGTGACTCTGAAAGCAACCCAAATGACCATTTACAGTGACCTTGGGAGAAAAGGTGTGACCTTTGTGCCATCATCAAGTTCCCTCTGACCACTGAGTGAGCCATGAAGATAGAAGATGAGGGAAAAGAGAAGGTAACATACCTGTGTTCATGGTGGATGTCAAGGCCAGCAGGCACCAGAACACACAGGCTGTGAAAAGACTATATGACATTGATGTGGCCAAGATCAACACTGTGATCAGACCTGGGAAGAGAAGAGGTATATGTTCCATTGACTCATGACTATGATGCTTTGAAAATTGCCAACAAAATTGGGATCATCTAAATGGAGTCCTGCTCACTAGTTCTAAATATAAATTTTTCACCATTAAAAAAATAAAAATTGAACAATATATGTCAGCCAGGTCATTATGCTGACCACATTAAACTTATAGTGTGTGCATATCTCAATAAACTAGGATTAAATTTTGAATAGACTAAGACCAGACCAGAGGTGCCATGTGTTTATCCATTGGTCAGCCCTAATTCCTTACAGCCCCCTGGCTAGAATTTCACTAATTAACAGTTCCCCAGAACTTCTATTGAACCATCTACAAACCCACCTGTTCAGGCTGCTATTACAAAATACCACAGACTGTACAGTTACTGAGGTGAGAAATTATATGCCTGAAACCTATATATATGAAACTGTAGACCAGGTGGCTTTTTTTTTTTTTTATTTCTCATGGTTCTAGAGACCAGAAGTCCACATCAGGGTGCCACCACGATTGGATTCTGGTGAGAATGTTTTTTCTGTCTTACCTTCCCACTGTCCCCTCATGGTGGAGAGAGGAAGTTCCAATGTGTCTCCCATTTCATAACTGTATTAATGTCTTCAGGAAGCCCCCCTCATGACTTCATCTAAACCTAATCACCCCTGCCGGGCACGGTGGCTCGTGCTTGTAAGCTTCAGCCTATGAAGCGGCCGGGGCCAGGGATCGCGGTTCGAGCCCCGCCTGGGGCCTGTAGCGAGACCTAGTTCAAAAAAAAATAGCTGGGCGTGGTGGTGCGTGCCTGTAATCCCAGCTACCTGGGAAGCTGAGGCTGGGGATTGCTTGAGTCTGTGGTACTACGGGCAACGAGAGCCTGCAGTTCCACGGGCAAAAATAGCAAGACCTAGTCTCAAAAAAATAATAATAAATAAAATAAAATAAACCTAATCACCCCTAAATGGGTTAGGGCTTCAACATGTGAAATTTGGGGAGGGTACAAACATTCAGTCTGTAACGTCATCTAATCAGTGTCACCTGAATGCCTTTTCGCCATCTTGACCCCAAGGATGTAACGAGAGTCCTCACATGTTTCAATCTATAATATGATGTTCCACTGGTCCTCCAGTCTGGTGACCCCATTAGTGAAGGAAATGAGGCCATTTCCTCTGCTAAAAGCTTACAAATTGTTTGTTTAATAATCTCAGAAAATTTTGCCAACGTTCAGGTCTGCCGGTTTTGGAATCTGCCTCTTTTTCCATTTTTAAAAAATTGGTTCAATATCCACCATTTCTCCTGCCTCCTGCAAGACTTCTCAGAGGACTGAGAGGAGTTTGGGGATAGTCTTTACAGGCTCTCTCCGGTAGCACGCATATCTGCACTAGCCACAAGGGGCCAGGCACACACTTCATGTGTGACAGGAAAACTTCTTGAGAGTGAAGTGGGGGTGTTTTTCTCTTTAAATATCCTGGCACCAAGGTTAACAAAGATCACTGGGTTCTTATGATGGGGAGTTTTATGCAATGAGGATAAAGATAAAAGTACTTGCTTAGCTATGTATTCCTGGCATTGGTTGAAAAGATCATGGTGAATATTTCAAAGGGCAACTGGAAAGAGAAAGAGAAATTCACTGAAATTAAAAAACAAAAACAATAACAGGGGCAATTAAAACAGGGGATAGGGCTATGCTGAGGGAGTGGTAAGGCCTCAGCTGATGGCTGTGGGGTGTCCAAGAGAGGCTAGGCCACAAGTACCAGGGTGTGTTGTCTCAGTAACAATGTACTTATCCCACATTTTCTGTTTGTGTTGAAACAGAAAAAGCCTAATGACCACTCTGAATTCTGACAAGGAGGAAGGTACAGCCATCAAGTCCTGAAGCTTGTGACCTTGAGCAGCTTCCCAAACCTCTCTGGGCCTCATTGAAAAATGGAGATGTTAGTGTTACTTGCCTCAAGACAAGTAGTGCCATTGTGAGGATTAAAGGTGTTTCTGCCTGTAGGTTCAGATAAGCACATGTGATGGTGATGCAGAGACAACTGGCTGTTCAGAGGGTAACCTCTGATTCTGGGGGAAAATCACTCTTGTGATTCTTATCACAATTATTACTCTTGTAATAATTGTAGGGAAATTATTACTCTTGTAATAATTTGAGTTTTCCCCAAGAGTAGGAACTAGGTGTCAGGTTGACTCAATTTGAAGAAAATAAAGAAATGTGACTTCTCTGTTCCTTTGACTTTGTGAACCAAGATTCTCAGCTACCACACTGTATCTCTCCTGTGCCGAGTTGCAATTTCCTCTTGAAATTGCTTTCAACATTATCTGCTCCTCTTTAAGGATGGGATAGCACCTGAGTGGGCTGTGACATCCACTAACATCTATCACCTTCAAAATCAGGGGGTCTACCCCTTTCCCATTCATCTTTCTTTAAATTTTCCAAGCACAATTTTTTAAAGTGTGGGATAGGCAGAATAGCTTCCCCCACCCCCAAAAAGAATCCCTATCCTAACCCCCAGAATCTATGAATAAGGAATGTAAGATAAATTGCAGTTAGGACTGAAGCTGCTAATCAGTTACTTAAAATAGGGAAGATTGTCCTAGATTAGTCTGGTGAACCCAAGGGAATCACAAGGTCTTTCAAAGAGAAATCGAGAGGCAGAGAGGGATAACAGGAGAGCTGGGGGCCTGAGAAACACATGGCCCAGTGTTACTGACTTTGAAGATGGATAAAGAGGACACTGGTGACTCCAATGTGTAGTGAAGTATAGAACTAAAGATCTGTCATCAAACAAACATTAGCCCACAATGGTGATTTTTTTTTTTCAGTTGTAAACTCACATAACATAAAATCGACCATTTTAAAGTGTGCACAGCTTCAGGAATGCTGTGGCATTCCTAAATTGCCAAGCATTCCTGAAGCTGTGCAGCCATCTTCTCTGCCTAGCTCCAAAACATTTTCATCCTTCAAAAAGGAAGGGATGCAGTTACTAAGCAATGATATCCCCCCTCTTATCCTGTTCCCCGAACTCAGTCCCTGACAGCCAGGAATTTACTGTCTGTTTCTGTGGCAAGACCAAATCTGGGTATTTCATATAAATGGAATCACAGACGTGAAGGCCATATAATATGGGGCCATTTGTTAAACGTAACACTTGTTCATCCTGTTGTACCAGAATTCCTTCCTTCCTGTGACTGAATCCTATGGCCGGGACACATTTTATTTAGTCATCAGTTGATGGACATCTGGGTTGTTGCTACCTTTATTTGAATAACACCACCATGAACATTCATGTTCAGTGTCTGTTGTTGATCCTTTGGGTATTTATCTAAAAGTAGAATTGCTGTGTCAGATGGTAATTTCAGGTGTAACTTTTTGATGAACCACCAGACTATCTTCCCCAGCAGCTGCACTATTTATAGTCCCACCTGTGATATGGGGCACTTCCAATTTTTCCATCATCCTATCACCGCTTGTTATTTTCATTTTTCTTTTTCACTATTAAAGCCAATCTCGGGCATGTGGAGTAGGATCTTGCTGTGGCTTTCATTTTCATCTCCTTAATGATCAGTGATATTGAGCATCTTTTCCTGGGCTTGCTGACCATTCGTATGTCTTTTTTGGAGGAATGTATATTTGAGACTGAGATATTTCATGCCTCTCCCCTCAATTCATACAGCATCACTAAAAAGTTAGTCTGCGATTTATACAGATAAAGGGTTAGGTTACCCCAAACCCAACTGGTGATGGCAAGCAAGGTCTGGATGACCCTGAGCTCCACACCAGGCACACTCCCCAAACAGTCATACAGATGCTAATACCAAATGAGAACTGCAGGCAAAGTGCTATCGGGAGTGGAAGGGGGTGAGCACACACTGCTGCTTCTAACCTCTTTCAGTGGAGACTGGGGAGGGGATTCACATGGGCTTGCAGTGACAGAGACACAGAGTATGAAGGGCAGGGCCCCAGCAAGGCACATTGAGGAGGACCCCTCTTACCAAGCCTGTGTCTATAGCAGAAAAAACTGCCACTGGTATGCTCAACTGGGAGCCACTGGGTTTGTGCTTTGGGCTCCCTTGTGTTCCAGAAACTCTCCAAGCCTGGCCACCCTTGGCTCCAGCTGTGGATTCCCAGTGGACTCAGATAGACCCAGCCTCACCCAGGATCACACAAGTGGTAAGTCAGTGCCCTGTGCAGCTGCTGGAAACCTGAAGGCGCAAGACAGCATTTCTGTTACACCATCAGCTTCATTAGAAATCAGCGCCAGGAAATGCTTCGCAGCTCTGTGCCCTCTAAGTCCTCAAAGAGGCCTACCTTCTTCCTGTGAGGGACACAGAGCGAAATGGGGGGGCTGAACATGGAGGAGTTCTGAGACTGATGCTGAGGAGAAATAGGGAGCGGAGAGGCCCCCAGGCCTTGGCAGGCAGCCTTCACCTCTGAAATATTTCAGCCTCTCTCTCCTGGGGCTTCCTGTTTCCTATTTGGTCTCTGGTTTCCAGGCAACACATGAATACCCCCCAACTCCTGACAAGTACAGGTCTCCAAGTGTCCCTCTTCCTCTGAAGCCCACATCTGTAATGAGTTTCCCTTCTGCAAGATTCCCTGGGCCGCCCATCCAGTCTGCTTTCTCCAGAAGGCCATAGCGGTAGAAGATGTTTGTAGTTGGAGGGTGAGGGTGTCTGTGTGTGTGTCTGTGTGTGTGATGTGAGTTTGTGTGCGTGTGAGTGTGGTGTGAGTTTAATAAATATTCCTGCAAAATCTTTTTGGCTGAATCTAGTGTGGGGGTGGGGTAGGAGATTTAGGGTTTGCTTCTTTGATTTAGTGAAAACTGAGTCTTGGCAAGAGTTCAACAGCGTGGGAGGAAGGTGGGGAAACAAGCCAAGTTTGTTCTCCAACAGAACACCCTCAGCTGGCTCTCACCCTACCCTCTTACAAAGGAGCACAGGACCACTTCTGTGCTGGGAACCCTAGTGGGCTTCAGGCGACCTTAGAGGAATGAACCTCCCTACCTTTCATCAGGAAATGTAGTCTTGTCTAGAGTCTGTCTTGTTGAAGTCTACCTAGGATGCACAGAGAAAGAGTTTCTGAGTGAAAGGGTCTGGTGAGGGGGCTAGAAAACTGAGGGAGACAGGATTGGGGGAATGCCACTGGTTTTTGTTTTTATCATAATAACATGGGATACATGGCTTTCCAAACAAAGACAGTACTTCAAGATGTCTAACGAGACAACAGGCCTCTGTCATTCCCCTCTTCCTGTAAGCCTTAAGTCCAGGGGTCATCACTTATTTCCTTTAGTGATTGTATTTTATTTGTAATGACCTTCATGTTTAAAAACCTATATCTTCACTTGGTTTTCATTGTAGATATCCTTTATTAACTTTTACCTTGAAAGATGATGATGTATCTCTATTGCACACGCCTCCTCTCTACCACACACATACACACATTTGCCAGTAAGTTGTATGGTAAGATTTAAATGTTCAATGTTCAGCGTTTGTATTATTACTAGGTAAATGCTATTCCCACCAGAGCTGGTGGTATCAGAATAGAAAATCTCCCCCTTTTTTGCTTTGCTTTATTTTCCCGGTACTTACTATTGGCTTTTCTCCCCCTCTGTCTGTGTAATCTGATGCCCAGGTAGTAGGTCACTCTTTGCCTCCCTCCTTGACTGTCCTTACCTGAACCTGGGAACACTAAACTGTCCCTGGAGACTTCTCCTATTTTTCTCTCTGTTTACTCCCTCATTTTGGTGGAGCTCCTGCTCCAGTAACTTTCTGAGAAAAGGATATGTGGGTGATCAGTCACTTTAAAATCTTGTCCTCCCAAGATTAAGAGTTTGCAGTTAGGAAGGCATTTCCCTCGATGGTTTGCAGATATTGTTTCCTTGTCTTCTAGCTCCCAGCACTGCCGGAGAGAAACCTCACCCCTTCATAACTGATGGCTGGATGTGACTGTAATTCCTCTATGTCACAAGCTAATAGGATCCCCTCTTTATACCTGATGTTCTGACAATTCAAGATGAAGTACCTTGGAGTAGATTTATATCATTCTTCTTGCTGGTACTCTGTATGTAGCTCCTTGCAAACTGGATTTATAACCTCAGTGCTGAAAACACTTCTTGTATTAGTCTGTTGATATTATCTTGTCAATTTTCTCAGATATCTCCCTCTGAAACTTCTTTAGTATGACATTTGATCTTATTTCCCCTATCACTGGTTATTTTGCTACATTCTTGAAAGGATTTTTATGAGTCTACGTCCTACCCCTCCTATTGAATTTATTTTGATTATCATATTTTAAAAATATTTTAAATCCAACACCAATTTCTTGTTCTCTGGATATGTATATTATATACATACTATATATACTATACACATGGAATTATATATGTGATATGGTATAAAAATATAGCATTCAATTTTTAATGAATCTTGATCTCTCTGAAGATCATTATCATTAAGTTTTCTTCTACACCTTACATCATCTTTGTTCCCGAATGTCTTTTTTTCTGTTTATTTTTGTCAACTCATCTTGCTCTCCATATTTAACATTCAAAACTACATATTTAATCTAACTGTAGTTAGATTAAAAACTACAAACACCCCCCAAAAAAAAACAGTATAAAGAAGCTTCCCTTTAGAAACAAAATATAATTTATACTATGTATGCTGTTTATTAAAAAAAAATCAGGGTTTTCTCTCTTCAGTAAAATGCTAATGTAAAATCAGAAATTGCAAATCAAACTACATTTTCTACATGTAAAAACTATTGACACCCAAACAATACAAATAAGAAACTTCTTTCTCACAAAACTTGTTTTTAATAAAAGAAATTAATAGCAAGCATTTCCATTTCTTAAGTTAGTTACCAGATTTGTGTAACCTCATTTAAGTAATCACATTAATCAGAAATCCACAGCTGTGGGAGTAATAATAATGAATCAAACTTAGTGCAAGACTTTTTTTTAATAGCATGGTTTTCAATGACTCTACTTGCTCTCTTTGTGGAAAACAGAGTTTCTAACTACAGTGTTTTCTAACCACTTTCCCTAAAAGTTGAATATAGGTACACATTTAAATTTGTGTACTAGTGTCCTCCCACTCAGAAGACTCTGGATTTTCTGTGTCTGGTTAAGTTAAGGGCCTCTCCGAGCCTGGGGTCTCCAGGGTGACCAGGCTGCGATTCACACATTTTCTTGGGAGGACCCACATTTTGGTAGTCCAAGGTCTTTTCATTTGGGTGGCCAGTTTCTCCAAAGGAAAGAATCTTCCCAGTCTCCCACTGGAAAGGTAGCAGCTGAACTTTGCAGAAGAGGCCCTTGGGGACTCAAAACACAAGGCTAAGCTACTGCCTTCCCCTCAGGGTGCACCCTTCTTCTGCCCTTGGTGACCTGGAATTCTGTTCCCTTTCACTAGAGAATGAACTTCCTGTCTCTGACAAGGGTGAGGGGAGGAAATCAGAAGTGGGTTGCCACTGTCCCATCTTCTCCCCTACCTTTTGAGGAAACCAGGGTCTATGCTACCTCCTAGGATCCACCTATTGCCCTCATCTTCTCTGATTTACACTGATTTACATCTCTTGTCTTTGTCCTTGGGAGCTTACATTTTTGTGTTTCTTAATATAACTTGTTAAATGGAGTTCAAGAAGGGAAGAGAAAGAAGCAGATTTCAATCTATCTTAATTAATCCAGAGTTCTCATTTTTCTTTTGTGAGAACTAGAGACACCAGCCTCTTCCCAAGAATCTTCGCAGCTGTTCATTTATTAGCTGGGGTCTTTGTTTGTTTGTTTGTTTTATTATTTTTTTAGAGACTAGGTCTCGCTATGTTGCCCGGGGTTGTCTCAAACCCACGAACTCAAGTGATTCCTAGCCTCAGCCTCCCAGGTAGCTGGGACTACAGGCATGCCCCACCATGCCTGGCTAGCTGGGTTTTTTGTTTGTTTGTTTGTTTGTTTGTTTGTTTTTATAAACCATTACTTTTTTTAGTGCCCACTCAGACCTTGCACCCGGTGAGATACTCATGTAAACAGATCCGTTAAAGACCAGTGTAATAAGGCTCACAATTGATAGTTGTGGGTCTCAAATCTGGGTTTTGGAATCAGACCCAGAGTTCTTTCCATAGGAGAGGATGGAAACTTTATACTGCCTTCCACAATACTGACCTGAGGAGGACAAAGAGAACTCACTTCCTAGGGGAGAAGGGGAGCCCTCCTGCCTGCAGGAGCGGGGCAATGGAAAACCTGAGGTGTCTTGGTAAGGAGACCACTTGTATGACCATCTGTGATGAGTGTTCAACCATTGCCAGGTCATTGAACAACCTCTGAAGTCCCTTCTGATGCTCAGTTCCTTAATCTGGCTCAAATACGAACAGTGTTCCTCCTGTGGTTAAGGTTTCTTCCAGGAGACAATGACATGAACCTGGCAAGTCCTCCAACCAATATCCTAGTCCCCAAAAATTTATTCACTTGTAGGAAGTTGGCTGATATCATAATTAATTGACATAAGACAGAAAAATGAATTATATATGAACAGGAACCACAAGAGGAGAGACTCAGAGATGTGACCAAAGCTGAGAGTTTTAATATTTTTATAAGGGAATAATAAATTTGTGAAGAAAGGCCAGGCGTAGTGGTGCAAGCCTGTAAACGGCAGCCTAGGAAGCTGCATTGGGGACCAGGGATCACGGTTTGAGTCCCGCTCGGGGCAACGTAGCAAGACCTAGTTCCAAAAAAATAGCTGGGCATGGTGGCACGCACCTGTAATCCCAGCTACCTGGGAAGCTGAGGCTGGGGATTGCTTGAGTCTGTGGTACCCGCGCAATGTGAGCCTGCGGTGCCAAGGGCAAAAACAGCGAGACCTAGTCTCAAAACAAACAAAAGAAAAAAAAAAAACAGTGCTTAATAAATAAGAAATATTAAATCCAGCAGAACTTTCAAAGAACTGCTGCCTATAGTGAATATTCAAACACTGGAAAACACGACCAAAGGCTTTTGGGCAGCATTTGAATGATGTAACAGTCAGAGCTTCTAGTAAAATGAACAGCACTACACAGACTCATGTGTTGAAATTGCCAATTGAGGGACTTATTTTTGCTTTCAAAACTTGTTATTTCTTGGAAGACCGCTCACAGGGTTTGAAAAAAAAAATATACTGAGTGTATAAGCTTATTAATATTTTACTTGCAAAAATAACTCAGCACCAGACAGATCCACAAACACACAGGCGTAATACCCACATGTAATACTGTAACAGGTACAAAGAAGGCTGATGGTGGGGTGGCCCCATCTCTCCTGTGTGCTCCCGCCTGTTTCTAAAAATGTTGACCAAAACTTTCAACACAGAATCTTGGGCACTTTGTATTCCTGATTTCACGTGAGATCAGTGGAATCCTTCAAACGAGTCACATCTTTATGGTGACTGCTAAGCTTCGATTCTCAGAGAAGAAGCATGTTCTTTTCCCATCTTTTTCTCAGGAGTCAAGCTTTGGAAAAGCACATTCATTTTTTAAAAACTGCCCTGAAGAAATTTTTGCTTAGAAATAATATGTTGGTCTTTGCCTGATTTCTGAAGGAATCCAGCAAATGTCGTGAATGAGAATGAGCATGAAATGGGGACGGGAGTAGGTTTGGTGCTGTTTCCTGGCGGCCACCTGCTGTGGACAGTCCCCTGACCCTCGCACACTCATAGCCCCCACAGGCCCAGTGCATCCCTTATCATGCTTCAGGGGACCATCTGGGATGAGTCAGATGCCCCACCCCCCCAGTTCCCATTTTGCTCTTTAGATTCAGCCTTCACCAAGCCAACAAGGGTCCCAGAACCATGCTGACTACTGGCCCATGCAGACAAATAAGACACAACCCCTACCCTTAGGATACCTGGTCTCATCCAAGAAACAACTCAGAGTAGGGTCTGGTGGAGCCAAAGAGGAGGTGGCAGTGACTCTAGCCTCAGGCACCAGCTGCTCCAGAAGAGCCTACTCCAACTTGCCAACCTCAACTCCAGGAGAACCCAAATGTTTGAAATGTGATTATGCATCTTGCTCACTTGTCACACCTAAAGTTGCACCAGGTATGCCTCTCTCTCTCTCTCTCTTTGAACACCCCGGTGAAAAGAAAGTAAAGGGTGTTAGAAGAATCTGTTTTGTTCCCCCTGTTCAGTACCACTAGCTACCAAATAGGTAGGAAGTTTAGGAGGCTGTATGATAACTGGAAGGAAACATAAGAGCCCAAGGAGGCTGGGGATAAAGACCTACATTGCCTTCCATTCAGAAGGGGAAGAAATTCCTGCACCAGAAGCGAAACAGCTTGGGCCGTGGAGAGCAGGAAAGGCCAGGCTGTTCCTGAAGGAGGGAGGCAGGAGAAATTTCTCCTGTGTCCAGGCAGTGTGAACTTAACATGAAGCCAGTGAAGTTTAAGTGTCGGGACCCCTTACTTGCAGGACACTTTCCAAGTTCCTGGGAGATGCCCTAACGATTGCTAAAAATCTAGAAAATTTGGAAAAGCAAGACAAGCTAACCATGAGTAGGACTATAGTTTTGTCCCACCTGACATCGCTTCCTTTCATGTTGGGTAGTGGTTTGAAATGACTCAGGTATTTTTCAGTATATGGTTAAAGGGAAATGAGCTGAGAGGCCCTTTATATGTGCAAGTTGTTGTCTTTTCTTAGTATGGTTTAAAATATCCACTGCCCTTCTTTCAGTGTAGGAATGGCTTCTGGAATAGGCTTTCTGTCCACTGCACTGTCCACCTTCCCCGGGGGACCCTAGCCCATTTCTTCCCTGAAGTCCTTCTTGGAAAAAAGGTTATATTGCAACATGAATGTGATTTGTGGCACTTGTAGGACATTCAAGATTCAAAATACAGTCAGAATCTAGTTTGTGGAAATTTTTCTTGCTCATCTTAAGTGTAAAATGCAATACTGTTTCTCACTGATGTCTTGCCAAAGTTCTCTCCTGCCAAAAGTTTCTCTCTTGTCAGGCATACACTTGATAATACAGTGTATACAATTATAAGCACACCACACATTTTTTCATGAACAGAGCCTATCAAATTTCTGAGTTTGTAAGCATAAAACTGTAGCCATGTTACACAAAATTTTGGTCAACCACTAAAGGAAAGACTGAATTAATGTTTCTGTTCTTCCTATATAAAATGATTTTACAAAATTGTTGGCATATAAAGTGGCCATCAAAGAGCATGCAGCCAAAACACCTGGAAAAATTTTCTAGAGGTGTCTGAGGTATCAATAAAAATGTTATTTTCCTGATTCTGTGATAGTTGAAGTATTAAATAATTTGTAGTTTGATATAATCTATATTCTCATTCTACATGTTTACTTCTATGCCCACTTTTATGTATGTAATTTTATACTATAATTCTTAGGTCTCCAAATTGTATATACTTCAGGCCCCTCAAAGTTTAGATCTGGCCTGGACCCAGGGTGGGGGCCTAGGGTTGATGCCAGGCCTGCTCCTGGTCCTCTTACTGTCCTGGGGTCCCTAGCCCACTCCTCTAACCGTCATCCCTTAGACCCAAAGCCACCAGCAGCCTGAGGCTGAGAAGCCCATCATCTTTCTGAGCATAGAGCCAGCAAGATGAGCGTTTTCTGAGTTCACCTCTTAGGGACTCTCCCCTAGCAAAGCTCCACCTAGCAGACACCCCTGAAGCCTGAGCACTGTCTGAAGCTGAGCCTCAGTCATTAAAAATGGGATCCACAGAGGTGTGTTGCTGTTGATTGGAAACCCTGAACACCACCTCTTTCTACACTTGCACAATTCACATTTCTTTCCTATTCTGACAGCTCTTCTGCCCACCCCACATCAGTACAAAAGAGCATTTACTGTTCTCACACGGAAGTGCAAGGTGCGCAGGGCATCTGGGCAGCGCCCCCAGGCGGCAGTCAGAGAAACCATGTCACTGTGGGAAGAAACAGCGTGGGAGGAAACTCTTTCCTCTTCCAGCCACCCAGTCCCTCTGCCCTCATGGGCCATGTTGCCCCTACACTCCAGGAGCAACTTGCTAATAGTTTCACCATTCGCTGACACTCTACAGAAAGACCACAGGCTGAACAGCGCGGCCCAGGCAGTCCCGGTCTAGCAGTGCCAATCCAAGCGTGAAAAGACACTGACCCCCTGTGGCCATGTGTGGAGGTGCAGGAGAGAAAGGAAGGAGGGACTGGTGCTCCCTGGGGTGCCTTGCCCTTTAATCTCAGCTAAATCATCCCTAACTGACCCCACTCTGTCCTCAATCACAGCACAGGAACCCAGGAGTCTGGCTATACTAGGGTCTGAAAACTGTTCTTCTCAGGAGACTTGTCCCCATCAGTGACTCTCAACTCGGTGCTACGGTTTCAACAGTCATCTGAGTTCCGAGTATGTGGCATGGAACAACAGGAGGAGGTAGCATCAGGTATCTCAAGAAGGACTTTTGCTAGACTTATCCTCAGGCCCCAGAGCACAGAGCACGATGTTTTGAGCACTGGCAGCGACTTGTTAGCAGTGAGGGATAAAGAGCACATGCTCCACTAATCCGGGGAAGGACGGACCCACAAGCAGGCAGGCAGGCAGGTGGAGCTGTGCACAGTGGACTGGCAGGTGGAGCTACCTCACAGCTAAGTTTTCAGGTTAGGTGGAGCGCTGAACTGAATTCTCTAGAAGGTGAATTCGTAGCCCCAATTCTGTGCTATCTTCCTGGTCATATAATCATTTGGAAAGCAAGGGGCCTGAGAGCCAGGGGAAGAAAGGGTGAAGAACCAGGCTATAATACCGTTTTGGATTATACTTAAAATTTTGACCACATCAAAATCAAATAAACTTCTATTGCTAGGTATTCATTCTTTGTGGACTCTGTGATCAACATCCCGTAAAAGAGACAATCAGGAAAGTTACATGATTATGTCTCAAGTCAAAGTCAGGGTTGAATGATACAGTAAAAATAAAACACAGGTAAGACCATTATCTTCCAGAGTCTGTGCTTATCCAGCCCTCTGCACCTTGCATCTTCTAAAGGAATAAAGTCTCACCAGCTTTCCAATCTCCTGTGCTACAATGATCCTTTTGAGCCAATTGTTGGGGAAGCATCAGGCTCACCAATCGACATAGGTTCTCTATTGGTTTTAGATTTTTGCAGTTACACAGACACATTGGGCAGGGCAGTGTCGGACCACGGTCAGGGTGGGCCAGGAGGCAGGCAGTCCCTCCCAGCCCCCAGGAATCTTCACAGTCTTTCCCTGCTCTCGCTCTCTCTCTCATTCTCTCATGCCTTCTCATGTTCACGCATGCTCTCTATGCCCCTTTATGCCCTCTCTCCTAGGCTTCGGTGTGCACACTTACACACACACACCACCTGACCTCACAATCAAGGGAAAGACACAATACCCCAGGTACTGGTTACTGGCTAATGAAAGGAAAAGTCTGACCAACTCACTTACCCTATACTCCACGCCCTCAGGCTTTCCCCCTTTTTGCTACACAGTCTACATGCTTTCCTGCTTCTGCATGTTTCCCTGGGCAAATATGGGAAATCACAGCCATGACCAGCAAAAATAAACAATGCAACTATGCACAAGTAAGCCCAGTCCACTAAGGTAGCAGGGCATGCCATCCCAGAGGTGGAAAGACAAAATGGTTTGGCACCTAGAAGGTCATCCATCATATCTGCTACTGGAAGGCAGTGCTACATTCAACTGGGAACTACTCTGCAGCATCTGCCATCACTCACCAGGAGTCATCAAGCTTCCCGGGCTTCTTTGACTGTGATCGACATCACTAGCCACACACTGCAGTCTGACTGGCTACACACACTTCGCTCAGTCGCCAGGGTATTCTTGCTGCTGTCACTCCAACGCTCAACCTCATGGTTCCAATGTGACACACAGACCCTGCCCTCAGCCCACCCCCTGGCCCACCCCCTGCCCATGCACTTGAGTTAGGGACCTGGGGAGAGCAAGCTCCACATGCAGCCTCTCTTTGGTCTCCTCTCTGACTGTGGCTGTGGTCTTCACAAGCCTCATTTCCTACCGTCCCCCAAGGATGGGTTCCGCAGCTTCTCACCCGATTCAGGAGTGAACAGAGCATCACCCACAGCTGACTTCAAGAGGCTTGTCCGCTCTAGCATCCTCGCCGGCTGCTTAACAACTGCTCTGGACTCTCCTGAATTTGGCACCAGCTTTCTGCCTTGTCCAAGCTGACTTTTTACACATCTCCAGCGTGGCTGCAGAGGACCAAGAGAGGCTTCCTCCCTCAGCCAGCCTGGAGCTGCTCTCATGGCTACCCTCAAGGCCACTCTCACTCCCAGGGGCCATTGCCATTCCAGGATGTGTCCACTCTGCCCCAGCTGGTAGGGCACAGCTGCCTGCTGTGAATCTAAGAGTGCTGGGCAGCACACAAGCTGCTTTGGCCACTGAGACCCACTGGCCACCCCTTGATTCTCATTTCCTGGGGTGTACAAATGATGCATTCCACCTCCAGGATCCCATAGACGTAACAGCCAACCTTCCAGAATTCCCACACCCTCTGTGGGAACCATTTGTCCCAGTTCATTGTATCTGTCACCATCAGGATCCTCTTTCATCCCTGATAAGCCTGCTGTCTCAGGGGTGGTCAGCTGGTCCTTATGGCTATCTCCTCCAACAAGGTCTGTCCGCCAGCTCTCAGATCTGGTCCTTTGTGCTGGCAACATCTCCAGCATCGTCCTTGACTCTACTCACAGAACTGTCTTTGTTGAATCCTGTCAACTCATTCCAATTGTCTGTGTTGAACTGTCCTACCATCTATGCTACTTGGTGTATCTTCTCTGTGCTGAACCATCCTGTCAACTATGCCAACTGTTGGGGAACCATGCCACCCTCATCACCAATTGCACTGCAACCAATCCCTGTTGCCAAATGTAGGGGCAACATGAAGCTCACCAATCTGTGTAGGTTCTTTTCTAGTTTCAGCAGTTACACAGATTGACCAGCCAGGGTTAAGCAGGGCAGGGCAGGACAGGGCCATAGCTTGGCAGACGGAGGGGTTTGGGAAGTGGGAAGCAGAGGATCCCCCCAAGCTCCCCAGGAATCTTCAAAATCTTTCTCTGGGCTCTTTCTGGCATTCTCTCATGCTCTCGTGCTCATGAGTTCTCTCTGTGCCCCTTTATCCCCACTCTCCCAGGCCCAGGTGTGTACACTTAGATGTGTGCACAACCACTGGACCACATAATCATGAGGAAGATGCAATAACCTACATGCTGGTTACAGGCTAATGGAGGAAAAATCTGACTAAACTCACTTACCAGACAGCACCTATCTCCCCCACCTTGATCCACTCTCCCCATTGCAGCAGAGCTGTGTCCAGGGGCAAATCTGAAGGCATCGCTTCTGCAGCCTTTCTTAGAGTCAGCTAAGGTGAAAAAGCCTCATGGCCCCAATGTGACACGCAGACCCCTGCCCTCGGCCCACCCCCTGCCCATGCACTCGGGTTGGGGACCCAGGGAAAGAAAGCTCCACATGCAGCCTCTCTTTGGTCCCCTCCGTGGCTGTGGAGACCACAGCCACAGGCTTTCTTAGAGTCAGGTAATGGTGAAAAAGCCTCCTGAAGTGTAGGAGCAATGTTGCCCATCAGACCAGAGGGACTGGGTGGCTGGAGGAGAAAAGAGCTGTTTCTTTCCACAGTGACATAGTTTCACTGACTGCAGCCTAGGGACACTGCCCAAATGCTTGCCACCTTTGCACCCCCATGCAGGTTCCGGTTCACGGGCCTGAGATCAGACGCTGGTTGCCATATCACAGGTGATACCAATTCTGGTCCATCAACTAATTCTGGTCCATCAACCACAGATGAGTGACAAGGTGGCCCCCTACACAGTTTTCCTTTGATGTGACTTTCCCCTCTTCCCCTTCCCTCCTTCCTCCTCTCTTTTACTTATCAACAAATCCTACTGTTTCTCTGGGCTTTTGTTTTGATGCCACAACCAATGAAAGCTTCCCTGCCCTGTTCAAGACTGTTTGGGGCACGTTTTGTCTGTTTGAGTTGCAAAGAGAAATCTGAAACAATATGCCTGGGATTTATTTTCAATAAATTATAAATATATTTCAATAAACAATATGCCTGGGATTTATTTTCAATAAATTTATTTTCAATAAATAAGCAAGGAAGAAAGGAAAGTGGGGGCAAGAGGTAGATGAAATAAGAATGGCAAGGTATACACTGGGCAACCGATACATAGCAGTTCATGCTAACAGCTTCTCAATATTTGTTTGTTTGGAAGTGTCTAATCTTATCCCATTGCCTTGTGAATTGCATCGTTTTTTAAGGACTCATGGATGATGGTGAGGACTATGGGTGTCCTGGTGGTGGTTGTGGTGTAGTAACACCTCAAGGGGGTGATCCTACACCTCTAAATAATATACCCTGCTATAAACTAATGTTTTTTTAAAAGGAGTGAAAGCATACTGTGTCTCATTCGTATTTGTACACTGGACTCTAGCACACCGGTTAGTATGGGGTAAATTCTCAACATACTTTGGTTGAGTAATTGAATGAGAGTCCTGCAAGTCTGTATACATCAGTGGAAAAGCAAACAATGCTGATTATTCTGTCTTATATACCACTAGATCATGACATTGTCTTATGTAGGGAACCTAAAAGAGAGGAGATAATGGGATAATGGTCGGAATGGAGAGGTATCTGGGCTCATCACTATTGAACTAAAGGAGTAAGACAGGGTCAGATATTAGTTGATGTTGTAGGACCTCGAGCGTAAGTGCAGCTGATAAACCACTGTCCTCTCCACTTCTTCCCCCCAGAGTTGCTGTGACACTGAGGTGGTCAGCAGCAGCAGAAAACAGGAGAGGAGTAGCACTTTACTTTGGGGCTCAAACAATGGGGTGAGTTGGGGGGCATCCAAAGGCATGAGAATGCAGTGTGGGGAGCAGGCTGAGAACTTAGTGAGTTCTCACATGGAGATTGTTCACTAAGGATCCCCCTTAATATGGTTGTGACTAGGCTTGGGCAAACTGAAGAATGGGTTCAGCCAGTTCCCCCAAAAGGGAGTAAACGTTCAGGACTCATCCTAAGAGGCAAGATCAGAGGCCAGATCGAAAACATAATCACAAAGGGCAAGTGGATTTAAAAGTCAGAAAAGCTTGGGGAGACCTGGATACAACATGGCCAGCTCAAAATTTCTAACAGTAAGAAAAGCAATAGATTTTAATGACACATTTTTCATTCGGAGTAGCAAAGTTTACTTCACTTATGATCTCGTGTAAAGGACTTGGCGGCTTCTATGAAATCATAATTTTTTTTCCAGTTTTATTGAGAAATCATTGAGATACTCTGTTTAAGGCCTACAGCATGATAGTTTGAGTTACATATACTGGGAAATGATCACCATAACAGGTTCAGCTACATCCATCTTCTCATATAGATCCAGTAAAAAGAAAGAAATAAAAAGTCAAAAGTTAATTTTGTGCTGAGAAGGCTTAGAAATTACCCCTTTAACTTTTTTACATGTCATATAGAAGAAGTATTAACTATCATCACCATATCAGTCACTACTTTCCTAGGAGTGCTTTACTTTCTAACTGTAAGTTTATATCTTCTGACCACCTTCCTTCATTTCCCCTCCCCTCCCCACCTCACCTTCCACTTCTGGTAACCTCTTTTTCTCTGAGTTTGGTATTTTTAGGTTTTGAGCAGGGGGAGTTAGATTCCACAGGTAGTGAGATCATATAGCATTTGACTTTGTCTACTTTATTTCACTTAGCTTAATGCCTTTACAATTCTTCCATGTTGATAGAAATAGTAGTATTGCCTCATTTTTATGGCTGAATAATATTCCACTTCCATTTTGTGTATGTATAGGTCACAACTTCTTCATCTACTCATGAACATTTAAGTTTCATTTCATTTCATACCCTCATTTTTATAAATAACACAACCTTCAGGATGAGGGTACAGATATATTTTTGAGTTAGTGTTTTAATTTCCTTTGGCTATATTCCAAAAAATAAAATTAACAGATCACATGGTAGTTCTGTTTTTAAATTTTTGAGGATCCCCCATTTTGCCTGCCACAGTGGTTGGTTGCATCGATTACATCCCCACAACAGGGCACAGGAACTCTCTTTTAGCCTTATCTATGCAACATTTCTTATCTCTTGGTTTTATTGGTTTTTTTTTTTTCATTACCACTGTCATTCTAGCAGGCATGAGGTCTAGCTCTGTGTGACTTTCATTTGCATTTCCCTAATCACTGTGATATTGAATATCTTTTTATGTGCCTGTTAGTCATATACATATATCCTGGGGGGGGGGGGTGGACAGTCTACTAGGTTTTACCCATTTTCAACTGGGTTATTTGTTTTTTGTTTTTGAGTTGCACTGGTTCTCTATATATTTTGTATATTAACTCCTTATAGACAACTGCAAACATATTTTCTGTAGGTTGTCTTTTCACTTTGTGGGTTGTTTCTCTGCAGACCTTTTTTTAAAAATGTAACATAGTTCTTATTTATTTTTTACTTTGTTGCTTATGTTTTAGCTGTTCTTTTTTTTATTTTTTATTTTTAAGAGACTAGGTCTCCCTATGTTGCCTGGGGTTGTCTTGAACCCACGGCTCAAGTGATCCCCAGCTTCAGCCTCCCAGGTAATGGATTACAGGTGCACACCACAATGCCCAGCTGCTTTAG
>PVHY01017705.1:0-11966 GCA_004024945.1 Uropsilus gracilis
TTTTTTTTTTTTTTTTTTTTTTTTTTTTTTTTTTTTTGAGACTAGGTCTGGCTATTTTTTTGCCTGTGGAATCACAGGCTCACGTTGCCCGGGGTACCACAGACTAAAGCAATCCGCAGCCTCAGCTTCCCAGGTAGTTGGGATTACAGGTGCACTCCACCACGCCCAGCTATTTTTTTGGGACTAGGTCTTGTTACCAGCCCCCGGCTGGACGGGACTCAAACTGCAATCCCTGGCCCTGGCTGCGGCTTCCTAGACTGCCACCTACAGGCATGCGCCACCATGTCCGGCTAGATTTTATCTTGTTGACCATGGATCATGACTATGATCCAATAAATCTCAGCCTCTTCCTGCTTTGAAATCTTCTAGCATTATATTTTAATACGTTAAAAAACAATAAAACATAGACAAAGCCATCTAGTTCCCTACATTCACTGATACTTTTTCAATAACTGTGAATATAATCATATCTCTACCAGTTTAGAAGTAATAAATAAACCAGATTTAAACCAGAAGAATGAGACCCTTGAGGGTAAGTAAAAGAATCATGAAAGAATCACTTTCAGATAAGGTGGGCTTAGGGAAAAATGAGAAGGACTTTCTAACATGTGCTGGGTGCTATGTTAGCAACTCTGTGTACAAAAATGAACCTTGGTTCAGCACTTCCTTGATCAAATTACTCATCTCGCGGTAACAATCTACTACCAGCATTCTGGTCTTTGCTACCTTAAAGAGTCTACAATAGACTTCAGTTTTCAAGTTTTCAAGAAAATGTTTCATATGTGGAATTTACTAAAGTGCATCTATATGTGTGTTTTCTTGCCAGGTCAGTGTGAACCGATTACACTGGAACTCTGCATGAATTTACCCTACAACTATACAAGCTATCCCAATTACCTTGGCCACAGAACCCAAAAGGAAGCATCCATCAGTTGGGAGTCTTCTCTTTTCCCTGCGCTTGTGCAAACCAACTGTTACAAATACCTCATGTTCTTTGCTTGCACCATCCTGGTGCCAAAGTGTGATGTGAACACAAGTCAGCGCACCCCCCCCTGCAGGTGAGATGAGAGAGTCTTCCTCAGATGTTCTCATTTTCATTTGGGGAAAATAAAGGCACAGTCTGAGTTTAGACTAAGCACCTATGTAAGGATCTCTGTGCTGGGAAAATTTAAACAGCCAAGACATAGGAGTTATGAAATAAATGCTTCCATCAGTATTCATTACTGAATCAGTACCAAACAAGGGATGTAGAAATGAACTTTGATTAATAGTACCTGTTAGGCCCCAAGCTGGGCACCATTTGTTAGGAGTCCTGTGTGGGAAAGAAGAATGGGATGGAAGAGGTTGATAGTGATTTGTGTGGCTCAGCCCAGAGACCAGGGACCTGAATAGCATGTACAAGGTCTGATTTTTGTGACGTCATGAAGACCATTAAATACCTTGTCAAAGAAATGATGACAATGAGCTAATGAGGAAGGAGGATCCTGATTCTCAAGCATATGTGACAGAAAGCAGAGGTATGGGTGATAACGGGAGAGTTTTCCTGTGGAGTGAACTGCCATTATCCTTTGGTTATATGTCTCCTGGGACATTCCAAAGGGATTAGGAAGCTGTGTCGCAGGTGAGAGATGTGCTGGTGACCACCTCTAGTGTGCCAGAGAGAATGAGAAAGATAAGGGTATCCCTTTATTTAAGGCATATCTCTCAACCTGTGTCCACACCCCACAAGTACACTTTTTTTTTTTTGAGACTAGGTCTCGCTATTTTTTCCATGGAACCACAGGCTCCTGTTGCCTGGGGTACCACGGACTCAAGCAATCCCCAGCCTCAACTTCCCAGGTAGCTGGGATTACAGGCACATGCCACCATGCCCAGCTATTTTGGGGGGGGACTAGTCTCACTATGTTGTCCCAGGAAGGGGTCTCGAAGCGTGATCTCCAGTCCCAGCTGAGACTCCATAAGCTGTCATTTACAGGCACGTGCCACTGTGCCCAGCTTTTCCCACAAGCACACATATTTTCATCATAGAACATCACACATTTCAAGTGGATCAAGAAGCATAGAAAATGTGAGTTACCAAAAGAAGGGAGTGACTCCTTTCCCTGGCAACACTGATGCATAAAATCACTGCCTTTAATAGCCTCAAAAGTTAGAGGCATCACATAGGCAAGGACAAAAGAAGCTAGAACAGCATCCCCAAAGT
The DNA here is from genome assembly GCA_004024945.1 of Uropsilus gracilis. Classification (NCBI taxonomy): domain Eukaryota; kingdom Metazoa; phylum Chordata; class Mammalia; order Eulipotyphla; family Talpidae; genus Uropsilus; species Uropsilus gracilis. The sequence goes on from PVHY01017705.1 coordinate 2,204, forward strand.
GTTACAGGGGACAAGCACTGCTGATGTTTTCCAAGTTGCTGATATAGAATATGGGATCGCATCTCAAGAACATCATGATGGGACTGATTATTCTGAATTATGAGGCCCACTCTGGAATCTACCTTTCACTTCAACTGCTGGCTCTTCTGTTCCCACTGTGTAGCCTGAGTCAGATTCTAAAGTCTTTCTCTGATAAAAATTCTTTACCTGTCAAGTCAGGAATTGAAATGATGGTGGGTTTGCATTATCATGTGATTAAATAAATGTGGATAAATGTAAAATGCTTCACATGGACTGTACGGCCCGAATAGACTACAGTTCAGTGGTAGTTTGGCCCCTCTTCTGTGTCACAGAGAGAGTTGTAGTCAGAGAGCAGCTGGCTAAAAGGGACAGGGGGTCTGCTGTTTTCAGGCCTGTTTTCCATCACCAGGTAAAATACACAGATGAGCTTGTCCACTTGTGAGTGGTCACCATATGTGGCGATCAAAAGTCACTTTAGAGAGAATGCAATAATATCAATAGAGTGGACAGATGGGAAGGCAGTAAATTATGCCAAATTTGAAATGGATGACAAGGATGGGGAATCTATAGAATTGCAACAGGAAGTCATAAAGTTTTAAAATCACTTGGGGGAACTAAATGAATTGCACAGATAATGTTGGCTTGGGCGGATTCTGAAAATTTCTGTTAAATGCCTTTAAGAGGATTGCTTTAGAAAACTACCAATTTAATATTAAGCAGTTATTTCTAAATGTTAGTCTGTTTTCACTAAACAAGGTCAGTGCTAGTGAAATACTTTAATAGTACTTAAGACATCTTTGTATTAGACTTTCTTTTCATGTTACGTATTTCTTTTCAAAAGTTTCCTAAAGTTCCTACAAATTTTCATCCACATTTAATATATAGTTTAGGGTTTAAGTTTCATATTTCCAAATGCCTAGGATGAGATTAGACTGTGAGATATCATCCAATCAACATTTTGGTGAGCTTCATTTAGATACTTCAGTTACATATCTTTCATTCTCAGTAGCGCAAAATGAATTTTACATTTTAGTATTTGTGAAGAAAAATTCTATAATGACAAGAATAACTTATAATTATGTTCATGAAGGAATATATAGTTGCTTTTGCCAAGTTTGTTTATTGATCTCAAAATTTAGGTTTTAAGTTATGGGTTTGAAATACCTACTGTTATCGAGACCTTATGTTGTGCTAAAATAAATATGTTAGGGCTGTTCTGCTCTATCATCTCCCAGGTGACCTTTTGAGGAAGACCCCAGCCCTCAGGGCTTGGTGTGTGATGATGAAAACAGTGCCCTCATCATTAAAGTTTCATATATTCTATTATTTCCATGTTATAGAAATATAACAGAAAAAGCGATAGGGTTGCTTGAGTACTATATAGTCTTCCATATAAATTGGGGATCATCTGGTGGCTGTCAAATATCAATCACAGTTGATCTATGTACTTTTTTATAACTCATGGGCAAAATTATTTAGTCAGACAGAAAGCAATTAAACAAGATTGAACTTTTCATTTTTTGTAAAATTAGAATGGGAAATCAATGGATTCGTCTTCCTGCAAAATTCCTAGACTAAACCAGCATCAAATTACTCACTTCTTTGTCTAGACTTTAAACAGCATTTAACTTTCCTTGTTGGGTTGTTAACCTTCCCCACAAAGTGAGCAAACCTTTCTGAAGACTTGCTTCATTCTGAAGAGAGAGGGTAGGGGGTGGGGGAATGACAGAGGGAGGGGAGAACTCTGCTGAAATGATAGTTTAAATTTTGAAACATTTAAGAAATGAAAGGGTATTTCAAAGAAAATAAGAATTTTGCCTTGGGCCTTACTTGGTTAGGTTTACTATTTTTAAGACAATAACTATTTCTTGGTAACCTATTGAAGTAGAGCCATGAGGATTTTTTTTAGAGGAAGTGAAGAAATCCGTGAGACCTACTGACATTTCAATTTATTTTATTTTTTATTTTAATTGGTTATTTATTTGTTTATATGTATGTTTCACAGCTTTGGATTCCCCAGGGATCACCCACACTCCCTCCCACTCCCCTCTCCCCCTTCCCGTTTGTGTTCTTTAGTTTGGTTGTTAGCTTGTTTGGACTTTTCCTCCTGACTTTTTGCTTGTTTTTCCTATTATCCACATATTACTGAAGCCATTTGGTTTATGACATCTCAATTGAAAATATGCTGAGGACACATGAAGTAGCATACAGGAAAACATGCTTAGTGTAACTTTTCTTTAAAGAAAAACTCTCTAGCCAACTTAAGCAGAGCATAGATGTATTTGGGTGAAGCCCCAAACTTCCAAACAACACTGGCTAACATGGTGGAGACAATCCCTCGCCAAGCCAGGTTGGTAATCCCTTAGGTAAATGGAGGGAAAACTTCACCTGATCACTCACCAACAAGAGAGTGCTCTGAGGTTTCTGTTCCATGCGTGGAACAGAAACCTGGAGAATGTGCTTGCTTGAAAGATGGAAGGATGAGCAAGGCGAGCAGCAAGAAGGAAATCTGTTTCCCGGATATTGTTAAGGATCCATACTTGTACCTAGTGGACAAATTGGTCCTAGAAATCTAAATGCACCATAGAGTGACTATGGACCAAACTGACATGTTAATACTTTTCCAACTTGCTAAGAATCTAGATCTTATTCCAAGAGCAGAAAAGAAATGAAAATGGCACGATGTGCTACAAGTGCTAGCTATTTGTTACAACGACAATCACAATGTGATCATCTAAATGTGTCAAATCTACGTGTTTCACACTTAGTTACATATTGTTAGAGGACAAATATATTTTTAAAGGAGCAACACAAGGAAGGTCCTTTTGGTGAAAGTATGATGCTGAATGTGATCCCTCTGTGGAGATGTCCTTGCTTGGTTCCCCCAGACTTATGCCCACTTGCATCTGTGTCTACTGGTACAGACACAAAGTTCCCTCTTCATACAGCATTTAAACCTGACCTTAACTCCTGCTTTATGTCTTTGATGTAGCGATCATGTATCTCCTGTTTTGTCCTCCTTGCTCTCACAGAGTGCTGTGTGAACACTCCAAAGAGCGCTGTGAGTCTGTCCTTGGGATTGTGGGTCTACAGTGGCCTGAAGACACAGATTGCAGCCAATTTCCAGAAGAAAACTCAGATAATCAAACCTGCCTAATGCCCGATGAAGATGTGGAAGGTCAGTTATTTCATTAATGACAGTGGGTGTCTAACATGGCTCATTTTATCAACCTGTCCAAGTTCTCTGTTGTCTTTCCTATTTAGGGACCAAATGGGATTCCTAGGCGAATCTGGTACTTGAGGTATTGACAGATTTGGTCCTTGCATACTAGACATTGCATTTGTTTATTTAAGAAATAAATTGCAGAGATCAATTTTCTCTCCCAGGGGTTTATTTTAAATGCACTTAGCTCACAGAGTCCATTATACATGGATGCTACTTTATACGATTTTCCAGAAGGTGATGGTGAACATCAAGCCTTCATTCCTTCAAGTGCAAAGCATTGGGAAATAATTCCTACAAGTTCAAGAGAACTGACTAGTTTGAAGTCACAGGACATTGTAGGCTCCGGCAATTGTCCATCAGATGGTTCATTGGGAAAGGTAGTTAATTTCTGGAAAAGATAAAGACATTAAACAATTGATCTGGAAAGATGACACCCAAGTTGGCGAAAAAATGCTGACAAGCAGACAACAGAATGCCAGATTAACTTTGGCTGTTCAGCTTTGCAGAGTACAAAGACTGTTCTTTTAGTAACAGTCCTTCAACAATGTCCAACATGCAAATAAATTAGCTGGTGGCTCTAGATTTTCTATATATTGGCAATAATATGGCCTTTGTTTTTCTTTATGGAGGGAACAATGGTTTCCAATGCCCTGTAATACTTAGGAGAATGGCTTGTTGTTTTTTCACAGAATGCTCACCTAGTCACTTCAAATGTGGCTCAGGACGGTGTATTCTGGCTTCCAGAAGATGCGATGGCCAGGCTGACTGTGATGATGACAGTGATGAAGAAAACTGTGGTACGTATGTGAAGCAGGGTTTATGTGAGTAAAGTCTAATTAAGGCACTGTACTTAAAGTGTCAACTCTTCACTGATAGTTGTAAGTAGGGACTAGGATTGAATGCTAATTCATTTTTTTTCTTAAATTACCCAACAGTAAATTACCCAACCATATATATTTGGTTACATACATATATTATATATATATATAATATATATTATATATATATATGGTTACATATATATATTTCCTGTTAATGCTGCTGGTTTTCCCTAAATTGGCCCTTTTTTTATAACTCTGGTGATATATCTGCAAATCCTTAGTTAAAGAAGCGCCTCCCAAATGTAAGGAAATCTTTTTATTATTGGAAGTCATAAAGAAGTTGTCAGTCAGAATAATAGTGTCTTTGCGCATGATTCCTATGTTAAACAGGCTTCTAGAGAGACACAAAGACAACTTTCAGTCTCCAGTGTTCAAATTTAATTGGGATTCATTTTCATGCCCTCTCTGATTTTGTGTCTGCTTGCAAGGGATAAAACACTCCCTGACATTTCTGCCTTTGAGCTCCAAAATCAACAACAGAAAGGCCAGATATGCCAATGGTAATTTAAGTGAAGCTAATTCCCATTTTATTTCCCTGCAAACTTTTGTCTTTATAACTTCAGAATGTGTCAGGGAAAAGAAGATGAGCAATGGTTTTTACTAAGTAATATTTTGGAGTAAAGGAAAAATGATTGAAGGGCTATCCAAAGAATAGTTTGGTTATGATTATTTAACTTCTTCTACTCTAAAAAAAATGGACACTTTTTGTCACTGAAAACACATATGATAATATATCTTTTGAAATCATTTTACTCATTTGATCTTTGAGGTATGAAATATTGCTTTGAATCCCCAAAGTGAATTTTCCGTAGTAGACATTGCCCTTCTGTTCTAGACAAAATGTCATAAGCAATCATGTGAAATCCTATCCGCTGCTATAAATATGGACAGGTGTATCTTCTGAAAATTAGAGCTGTCAGGATGACCAGGGGTGATTTTGTTATGACAAAACAGATAGTGTTTTGAGAAGCTAGTATTGCTTGCTTGTTTGTGATTTTTACATAGAGAAATAAATCAAAACTCATCAAATAGCCTTTATATGTGACTTATTGAGAATTTATTGGATTTGTTCCCTAAACCATGACTTTGATAGGTTATGGTAATTTGAGTTGCAATTTAAAATAGATTATCTGAGATGGTTCAAAGAGGTTACATGATATGTTTTTAGGGTAGGTAGACCTAAATTTGTAATAGGGGATTAAATGTTTCCAAAATATAAGCATTTAGTCTAAAAAAAGCCTTTCCAAGATTTAAAAGGTTGAATGTATTCTGCCAAAAAAAAGGAAATTCAAAGCACTGTCAGATTTATATGACCTTAAAATGTCAGATTTCCAGTTAAGCAGTGAATTTCATCATACAATGAATGGCATAACAGAACAATAGAATTGCTTGTCTAATTCCTATCAAATTCTCAAAATATTTATTAAAAATAATATTATTTATTTTGTTCTTTAGATCACAACCTCTGTGTTTTTTTGGATACCTCTTCCTCTCTCCTCCCTCTGGCACCCCTTCCATTCTCTCAAACCCCACTCTTTGTTGTCTATTAGTTGTGCTAAGTCCATTAGTCTCTTTCTTTCCTGGGGCAGTGTCCTTTCACTGGGTGAGGGACTGTGTTGTTGGAACCAGGCGAGCCTTGTGGTAGGTTTTCAGTCTTAAGTTTGCGTTGGGCGGCCAGTCTGTATTCATTTGTGATCTGTCCATGTTTTCTTGCTGCAGGCCTTCTTCTCCAATCCCATCTCCACTGCTTTGTTGCTTAACCTTATGGTTCTGGTGTCAGATTAGGAGGGTCTCGCCCTTAGTCTGTGTTGGTGAAGAAGTTTCTCTGTGAATACAGGTGTCTGTGAATGGCCTTTGTGGATCATGTCCTCTGCCTCAGTTTGCAGTTTTGATGTGGGGCCGATTACCCCATCTTTGCTCTTCCTCTCCTCTCTTGTAGTGTGGGGAAGGTGTGTTGCTCTCCTAGAAGCCATCTCCAAAATGAGGTCCCGGGTCTTCCCGGCCTGGTGAGCACCTAAGTGCGAATGGTGACATTGTGTCTCTGCAGTTGTTTCTCTTGTCTCGCATGCACTGGTTCTCTCGGTTGTCCATCTGCTGTGTTCATCTCAGGCTTGTGGGCTGGAGTTTTGCAAGATCCCTCACCCATTCTGTGATGGGGTTTGTGTTGTGCATGATCTTGCTCCTCTGAAGTTTAGCTGGAGTGAGAGATAAATGGAACCTCCCTGCCAGTGCCGGTACCTCCCCTTGGGCTAGGAGCAGAGGGCAACATGGCTCCACCAATCCGGGCTGCAGATGGCTGCCCTGTGCAGCAGCCACCCGCTGGTGTGTGGGGCCACCATAACCCACACCCTATCCCCCCTCCAGGGCTCACCTGGCTTAGGGGGCTTATCCAGAAACCTTGACCCTCTTTGCTCCCTGCTGGCAAGGGAGCTTGGACTGCAAGGCCCCGGGAGCGTAGGCAACCCTCAGGTGGCTGCCTGCTGGTGGGCGGGACTCCAAATTCCCAAAATATTGATAGCACCAACGAGACCTCTAGCTAAGGAGAGTTAAAATTAAGAAATTAATACATTTGGAGTTGTATGCATTGGCCCGATGGTATTAAGTTATGAGAAAATCCTTATTAAGTTTCCCAAAATGACTAATAGTAGAATGGGCATGTATGCTTTGGAGGACGGGCCACTTCAAAGCAAATAAGAAAGTCACCTCGAGGAAGTCTCCATGGGGAGCTGCCAGGAAATTATCCAGTTCTCATTTTGCCCACTTCCTTCATTTGTCTTTGTTTCCGCGGGTCTCTGCGGGCTTGCCATTTAGTAATGCAACCCCAGCTCCAGCAAGACTGGGTTCCACAATGTGTTTTGTGTCTTTCTGATTTATTCTGTCTGTTGTGGAGCTGAAGGCATTTTAAATGCTTGGGCTTTACCGAATCATGTGGCAATTGGCCATTCACTCTGACCCATCTGCAGCTCCTTCGGAACTTCTAACAACATTATTTGGTTTTTCCCCTCAAAGCACTAGTTAGTTAATTGAGTTATAAAATAATTAACATGTTGGAAATTTACTCCGGGTTCCATTGGCACATCTGCAGCAGGAAGTCAGGGGCACCAGGGCCCACCATTGGCAAATACACTTAAAAAGTATGTGCCTTAGAATTAATGATGAGCCGTGTCTTCCTGAAACGTCTGCTCCGGTGGAAAGTTTTTATTATTGAATTTGCTTTGTTGATGATGCATGTAGGCAACCGTGGGAAGCGTTGTCAGTATTGGAAATGGTTATAGCTGGTATTTGGGAGAAAGAAGCATAGCTGAACCTAGCCTTTCAGATTTCTAGGTCAGCACAGGAGCTTGCTTTGGGCTGGAAGGATGCTGGTCTGTCAGTAGTTGGACATATGCCATAAAGAGAGCGCTGTCTGTCAAACGGATAACTTGATGAGGTGGGTTTACTTTCAGTCGATCCTTTTCCAAGCAGAGATCACTAAGTGATGGTGAATCAGGGTCTGTGTAGAACAAGAAGAAGAAAGGAGAACTAAGAAAGAGGACAATGGGTTTTTATGTCTAGTGTTGCCTTCACAGTGTAGATTTGAGTTGGAGAGACAAGGGTTAGCTTTTGCTGGATGTGTGTCCATATATATATATATGTGAGCAGCTAGGAGCAAGGGAACTTGTGGGCTGTGATGGCAACAGGAGGCTTTCCCATTCAGGCAGTTAAATTTGATTTTTTTATAGCTACCATTAAAAAGAAAACTTCTATCACATGAATTCAGCATCACCATTACTGGTGGATGGCTATTCTAGCATGAAAGCCTACACACCCTCTGGGGAAAGAGGAACACAAAACAAATAGCCTTGTGTTATTAATATCTTCCTATTTATCTTCAAATGATTCAAAATGATTTCATATCGATCTCTGATCTCCTCTTGAATGCAACTAAAATAAAGAAATTTAAATATAGCCTGACCCTTTTCTCAAGATCCAAACCTTTTCAGTCTGTGTTCAAAGCCTCAGAGAGTTTGTTATCAAAGACTTTGTTATTTGGGGGTCTAACAACTTGGTGTAGAAAGTTTTCTAAAAGATATTTTTCTGTTTGAACTCTTTAGTAGCATGGATATAACTTCTTACAGAGATGGCTGTAGATGGCTTTTTACCACCCTGTGATAACAGCCATCTTCCTGTCTTCTTGTAGAAGAGACTGGATCTTGCTCTGCAGCCAGTAGAGGACTCAGAGAGAGTCCTTGTATCTGTGCTATGTTGCAAACCCACCAATGTGCTTTGGGGATGAGTCTTCAGGGCCAGGGTCTGGTCACTCAGTAGGGTTTAGTTTTTCCATGTTAAGGGAGACATGTTCTCCTTCCCTTTAGACAGTTTGGAGTTTGGTTAGCTGCTTCACTAGCTCATGTGGTGTCTTGGTCAGGATGCCTGCAATGGAGGGAATGCTTTCTGTAGACCTAGACTTGGATTTAAATACTGATTCAAGCTGGGTGTGTTGGCACGTGCCTGTAGTCCCATCTACCTGGAGGCTGAGATTGGCGATCACTTGAGCCCATGGCTTCCAGACAACCCCAGGCAACATAGCAAGACCAAGCCTCTGAAAACAAACAAACAAATAAATAAATAGATGGATAGATAAATAATAGTGATTCAGCACCTATATGCTGTGTGACTTTCAGCCAGTCACTTAACTTCTCTAGACCTGTTTCTTTACCTGTCAAATGGAGAGAACACCCACATAAGCCACCATTGATTGGGATACTTAGACATGCCTTATTCAGTCCTCAGAAGGCAGTAATGAAGACCCTAGCACTAGGAAGACCAGGGAGCAATTCCCCTCACAGGGCACCCTATCCTGTGATGGGGAGGAGTCCTGTCTGCTGTGGACCTGTTTAAACAGATCAATGACTGTTTATAGCTAAAGGCAATAGGCTGTCGTGTTCTGTCCCAGTCACAGGCTGGCTAAAGTCCCTAGGTTATGGATGCAGTGTGGGGTCGCCTCTTATCAGCATCCTTATCTCAGGGTAGACATTACCACTTGGAGTATGACAGCCACAGGGGCCGCCCACCTGCAGGTTATGGCCCTTTCCATCTCTGCGTCCTGCCCGTTGGGAACGCTAAAACAGAACAAGTTGACGAATGGAATACGCGGAGAGGACTTGCCTTGGGAGACAGCCAAAATGGCTGTCAGAGAGGGAGGGCCCAGGTGTGAGCTGGGACACAGCCCACGGAGACTGTTCTCTGAGGCTGGGGTTCTGTCACCTGGGTCGTGTGCTTTGGGGGATGCTTCACACCTGCTGGACCTGAACTTCACTGTGATCTGCCATAAGGTCACATCCATGGCCACTTCCTGGGCCAGACGCTTGCCCCATCTGTCCCCACCGCCACCAGCTCCAGGACCCAGAATCTTCTTTTTTTTCAATTTTATTTTTGAATTTTCTATGATACATGGCTGTATAATTGCTGATCCCCATGGAATACCCCCCATACCACATCTCCCCTGGTCACTTTGCCTCCTTTCTTTTTGTTGTTTGGCCATGTTTAGCCTTTTCGCCTTTTTTTTTTCTTTTCTGGACCCATTTCCTCATCCTTGTTGAGGGTGTGATTCCCCGGGACTTGGTAGAGCTGCTGTTGATCTTTCCTGTGCTGC
>PVHY01017705.1:12066-30868 GCA_004024945.1 Uropsilus gracilis
CTCAAGCAATCCCCAGCCTCAGCTTCCCAGGTAGCTGGGATTACAGGCGCACGCCACCACACCCAGCTAAGGACCCAGAATCATGAGGTGACTCCTCGCATGACCCATCCCCCCTTAAGACGTGTCATTTCAGGCAGCTCACATTAGGACTGTTCTTACCCTGTGTGTGCTTAACCAAGAGGTTCTAGGCACAAGCGTAGGTGGGGTCTGCTTGCGTGTTCAGCCGCCTACTTCGCATGAAAACATAGGAGCTGAGGCGCCCGAGTTAAGGGGAACGTGACTCTCATGGGCAACCTGCTTCACAGGGGTTTCGGGGAATGAGAGCCAGTTAGCGAGGAACCCCGAGCATCTAACCACACCTAGGGGGATGTCAGCTGGCACCATCTTTTCCTTCACCAGAAAGCAAGGGGGCTCAAGCGAGCGGTCTCTGCCTCCCTTGGAACCCACGCAGCTCCAGGGGCTGCTAGTTTGCCTGAGACTGAAGGGGTATCTCTCAGCCAGGGCCTTTTATGATCAGATCTGGGAAGCACCCGGGAAACTGAGACAAGTTGCAAGTTGCTCACTTTAGCAGCAGCCTGTGGTCTCGTGAGCAGGCGCTGTCATTATCTCTGTGCTGGTTATTCTGACACCACTGATTATTTGGTTTCATAACCTACAGCTGCATTAAGCATCCCCTCCCCGCTATACCTGCTTTTCATGTTTAATGGAGTCATTCCCCGTTCCTTTTTAGAACATGCATTTAAAGCATAATGATACCCCAAATGTCACTTTCCAGAGAAGCGTGATTTCTTCACAACATAATAATTCTACATTCATGAGACTAATGTAACCTTAGCATCTACTTCTGTGCTCACTGGAGGTATTAACTCATGCAAACTTCTGTTAGGAAAGAGAAGATACAGAAGAGTAAATTAGTGCTTGGGGTATACTCATTTAATTTTTTTTAATTGCGCTAACAACAAATGGTTTACAGCATCATGAATGGTTCAGGGAAACAGATCCACAGCTTCTCGGGTGCATGTTGCGATACCCCCCCCCCCAGTCCCACCCCATAAGCAGTCACAGTCCTTTAACAGAGACAACTGGACTCCCTCGGCCCTTTCTTTGCATCCTCACTCTCCCTCTCTCTCTAATCTGTAGTCATCCTTCTAGGGTTCTCATTCAGTCTTTATAGAAACCCCAAGTTCCAGGCATTTTTATTACTGTTTTGTAGATATGGAAACTGGTTCAGAGAAGTTATGTGATTTTGCCAAGGTCACACAGCTAATGAGATCGAGACGAGGATTCAACCCCATAATCTGACTGGAATTGTCCCTCCTTTGTTTGTATCCCTCATGCATTCTGGGTATTCTCGCATCCCAGAAACTTACACCTGGACTCCCACTGGATCACTGTCAGGGTGTGCTTGGGAAACATTTATTTTCTTCTAATCTCTGTTTCTCACTTATCCAACGGAGATCGTAACACTGGCATGGCAGGCTTGACATAAGGATTGAAACTAATATCTAGAATGCTGATATATAGTCGATGATAAAGGTCACTTTTTGTTGTCGTGGTGGTGATGAGTAAGGACACAGGTCTCACTAGCTCTGTCTTTCAGGCCTTACTAATAATTCTGTCCCAGAACGTCTGCTTTTGACATCTGAGATCTTGATATTTGAGAACATGCCCAAGTTTTCTGTACTCTTGGGAAGGTACCTTGTGCGGCTTCAGGAAGACTCACGCTGTTATCTCATTGTTTCTGAGCCAATCCTGAGCTTGGTGATTCTGGATGGGCTCGCAGGGAAGTTAAGACTGAGTCTTCATTTCCCTGGCTTTCTGGTCAGTGAGTAGACTGTGCTCTTGGGTAGTGGCGAATAAATTTTGAACTCATATTTTCCAAGATCCCAAGAATAACCACTTTCAGAAACTTCCAGATGATGTCTGGATCCCGTCAGCTGAAAACTCCAACTACTACCTGCATGAGCTCCTAGAAAACATGTGCTTCTGTGCAGAACCTCCACAAACATGCAGGTGGTGAAGGATGCTCACTGCTTCCTACATTGTTAAGTAGTGAATTGTTCTAAGTCCAGTTTCGGTAGAATGAAAAACTCTTATGATGATTTACTTTGATAACTGTTTTCCATGAGAATTTTGAAATATGGATTTTTTTTTTCTTCTAGTGGTTTCCAAGAAACCTGAATTGATCATCTCCTACATTTCTCTAAATTACTTGTACTAGGTCAGAGTAATTGTAGCATTTTAGAAGAACCCCTTGTTTGAACACTACTTTGCACTTTACTCACCTTAGACTAAATTTCTTTTCCTGCAATGAAGAAACTTTTTGTTCCTTTCATGAAATGAAGTTCCATTTAAATATTCATGTGCCTCAATGTTAAACAGCTTAACAATACCCACAGCCGTTGGACCAACTAAATATTCATGTGCCTCGAGATTAAGTTGGGTCACAGGTGATAACGTGGTGGGAGAACTTCAGGGTAGGACAATGATGTCAAAAATATATATAATAAAAAATCAATAAATGAATAAATCTACATGTGCCTCATGCTACATACTGTTCTAGGCAGGGGAGAAAGTATTCAAAACGATGCCTGCGATCTCTTCCTTCACACTCCCCTTTGCCTGGTAAAGAGTGTAGATCCAGCTGGCGTGATAAGAATACGTTAGACCCTTGGCATGTTTCAACAGAGCTGTGAACTATCCTGTGCCTGGTTCAAGTGGGTTCGTGCAGCTCCCTGGATAGACTTGCTGTTTTGTAAGCAAGTTACAGTTTGTGCAATTGTGCAAACGATGTGATGTGCATTTCTCATGGTAGTTGGTAAACTTTCTGTCCTTGGATCTCTGGTTCCATTACAAAAGAACTGACCATTGTACGTGATTCTCAGGCTAATTTTGTAGGTTTGGGATGTAGGAGGGGCCGTATTAGATAAATACACAGGTGAGCCTACATTTTGTTGACTCAAATTACATTTTAAGGTGGTAAGCATTCAGATCTCCAGGTTTTCGCATATTTGCTAAAAGTATAATTCATCATTTTATGGATGGATCATATGTGTTGGCAGTTGACTCAGAAAGCAGAAGGAACAGCTAAACATGAACATGAATGTATACTTGCTTTTTCATGCTCCCCCCCTGCCATTTCCTATATGTCACTTTAATCTTAGGAGAGCTGTACAATTTTTGTTGTAATATGGAGATAATTGAGTATTTCTACTTCAAAACTACATTTTGTGGGCTATTCAGGTCAAAACTTTAAAACAAAGAAATAACTCCTTAATATTGGAATTTTTTCTACCTTGCCTAATTTAATTTGTCATGACTTTCATGCCCACCTCTATTCAAGTAACCTTTTTCTTCTGTCTTCAGGATGTGAAGAGCGAGATCTTTGGGAATGTCCATCCAATAAGCAGTGTTTGAAGTACAGTGTCATCTGTGATGGGTTTCCCGACTGCCCTGATGACTCGGATGAAAAGAATTGCTGTGAGTGCTTGCAGGCATTGGTCAGCAAGCAGGGCATTTTTATTTGCAACATGTAATTATCTCTTATTTGGAGCACCAAAAAAAGTGTATCAAAAGTTACTTCTAGGTTCAGACCTGTTGAACAAAATGCCACTTATGAAAATAGATGCCAAAATGCAATCAAACTTGTATAAACTATAGGCACAATATTAGTATTCTCACATGATTAGTCACATGGAAAAATTTAAACACTCAGTCACCCAAAACTAGGGCATATAAAGCCCAAATCACAAAATGGACGAATAGGCAGACTTTAAAAATCAAATTGGAAGAATAATTTTCCTTGAGTTATTCTAGATCATTAGTGAATCAAGCAAATCTAAAGCATTTTGTGCACCACTGTTCTGAGTTTTGAAAGGCAATAGATTGATGAATAGAAAGAGATTAGAAAAATCATGATAAAAGATGTACAATTGTCATCCCTAGGTGGTGGAATTATTAAGTTTCTCTGCTTTTGTATCTTTTCTACTTTTTCTAAATGAATGACCAGTAGTTTTAGAATCAGGAAAAATACCTCTCTCCTTCTCACTCTCCCTCTCTCCCACCTCTCATCTCTAAGGTATTTTACCTGCTAGAAGCAGAAAACGAACCCAAACTCGCAGAAACAAGGGAGATATTATCTTTTATATCATGCATATGATATTTTATAATGTATATATGACTTATCATCGAAAAACTCATGTGTAGGGAGGGCGCTTTGAGTTCAGCACCTCCCCTATGATTCCTTTAGTTGGATTTGACCTCTGGCTGATTCCAACAGCATCAGAGATGGCTGCCAAAACATCCCGGATGTTGTGCTTCCCTGGATCATATCCTGTGGGAAGGAATGAGAAGCTTGCTCACAGCTCTAGCGTATCAATCACTCAGATTGATCAGCGTTAAGCAGAGCTCCAGTTTGTAGTCAGAAAGAAGCCTTTGGGTGGATTAGAAAAACACCACCTAGAGAGCTGAATTGAGCAAAGAAGCACCCACGGGAAGAACCAGTTGGAGGATGATGCCATGAGCTCAAGGTCACACCTGTTCCAGGCGGGGCATATAACCTGAACCACACGGGTTGGACACACACTGTCTGGCAAAGCAAAAAACCATAGATTTAATCATGGGCTGCATATTTACTCCTGGGCTAGTAATCATCATTGCACAGTAAGTCTCTGTCAGAGGAAAACTGCCATGTTCCATTCAAACTAAAGATGCTCTTCCTCTGGATGGGAAGTTGGGGCCCAAGGAGCAAAATAAGGGTCCCTTAAAAACTAAGGGTGAAAGGAGCAGATGTTCAGAGGGTCACCGAGGAGTTTCATGGTGACTTTTTCAAAGTAAGGATGTTTAGTGGGTGACTCACAGTGTCATTTAATAGTCAAGAATACATAAAGCAGAGACCACCTTTTCGGTGCCTGGCGACAGAGCTTGTGGTCATCCTAAGGTGACGTCTGTCTGTCTGCCCTCCACCTTCAGCTCATGCCATGTTAGATCTTGACTCTCTTCTCTCATCATTGGCATTTCTGCTGCTCCCGGCACCCTCTCTTCAACCCTTTTACTAGAGCTTGGACTTGAGAATCCAGTCACTTGCAGGTAATAGCTCCGCTTTAACACCTGCTTTAAGCAGGGGTTGATATCAATGAAATGGCATTTTACCAAATCAGTTTTCTGTCGAAATGCCTGGTCTGAGGCCTCTGTGACGACCTCATCGTTCACCCCTTCTGTCTCCTACTGGCACACGGTAAGTGCGTGCGAGTGGTGAGCATATCCGTTTCTAACATATTTCTGTCCCTTTCCTTCTTGTGTCCCATGCCAGCATTTTGCCAAGATGATGAAGTGGAATGCGCGAGCCACGAGTGTGTGTCACGCGAGCGGTGGTGTGATGGCCACGCACACTGCTCGGACAGTTCAGATGAGTGGGACTGTGGTGAGCATCCGCCTCTGCCCTCTGCTGCATGCCATCTTGGTTGTGGGCTCAGTGACGCCTCGGTGATTCCATGGATTTGACTAACCAAGTTCATCTCTTTGTTTACTGTTGGAAACGATGACAGTGGTGATCAGATAGGTTGTTTCCAAATCATAGACCATTTCCCCTCGGGTTACTGCTGTATCTGAAATGTCTATATTATATGTGAAAACATGTGGGTTCGGAGGATGAGAACCATATCACTGCTAAAATAGGATTTCTAAGCTTTTTACGATCACCCACCTTCAACAGGTATCAGTAGTATGCCTGTCTTATGTCAGGGCTGAATCCCAGAGTAGAATATGATGATGATGATGATGATGATGATGATGATGATTTTTAATTTTATTTTTGCATTTTTCACAATGCATGATTGTATGATTGTTGATCCCTATGGAAACCCCCCCCACCAGGCCCCCTCTGGTCTCTCCGTCTCCTTTCTTATTGTTGTTTGCCCATGTTTAGCCCTTTGGCCTTCTTTCTGGATCTTCGTCCTCATCCTGGGTGAGGATGTGATTTCTTGGGACTTGGTAGAGCTCTTTATCTTTCCTGCGCTGCTTTGCCTTCGTCGGCCAATCCAAGCGCCGTTGTCTTGTGTCAACGCTTCTTGTTTCTTGGTGGCTGTCATCTCCGTTGTTTTCTGTCTTGCTTTGTTGCTCCTTCATGTTTCGGGTCTTTGGCTTTGGGGCCCTGACTCGCAGCCTTTTATTTTGGTAGAGCAGCTCCTCGTTGGGGACGGTCGTCAGCGATGGTAGGTCTCCTTGTCTCCTCCTTTGGAGCTTTGCTGTGGGGCCGCCACCATTCTGCAGCCTCCCCCCCTTCTGTGCAAGGGTGTGTGTGTGTGTGTGTGTGTGTGTGTGTGTGCGCGCGGTGCCCTTATTGACAGCGTCTCTGCGTCAGGGTTTTGGTCACAGCTCCCCAGTGACGTTGTTGGCGTGGTTCTTTTATGCTCTCACAGGTCAGCGCTCGGTGGTTCCCGCCTTGCTCTTTTTGAGCCCTGCCCAGGTGGCGTGTGTGTTTAAGGCCTTTCTTCCTCTTCTGTTTCTGTGGTTGAAAATCACCTGGAAGTCCTGATTCCTGTGAGGCCTCGCTGGAGTGGAGGCAAACTTAGAGGGATCTGCGACACGCCCCCTGGCCCCCTGCACACTGCACCCTGCTTCTTCGCAGGACTTGGGTGTGCCGTGGTGCCGGGGGCTGATCCCAGCCCTGCCTCACCCCACCCTCAAAGATGGACAAAGCCGGCCGCCTGTGCCAGCCGCCCTGGACTAGAGTATTAAAAGGACCCTTCCACCTCCCCTGTCTTTCTTGCTCCAGATCCAAGTGGGATTTCTAACTATCTCCTCCCTTCCAGGGATGGCATCTTCTCCCAGTAGCTCCGTGTGGTTGTTTGTGATCCTGAATTTGATTCACTCTGTCGTCCCACACGCCTCACTCCTTCCATTTCCTCCGCACTTAACATCTGTCCTTTTCGTCCTCTGGCCCAATCATGATTATCACTTGTGTTGTCATTAAGAGCAAGTGGTTCCCAGATGCTCTGTGACTTATTAAATAGCAAGGATGTTCTTTCACCAAGTAGGGATGAGTGCGTGTACCAGATTCAGCCTAAATTAATATTGCCATCAACACTTCCCCTCTCCTGTGCATTCTCTGAGAGACCTGCGTACGATCACAGCTGGCTCCTTAGCCTATTGCGAAAACAGGGCTTCACTCGTGGGTCTGCATCCCGCCTCTCGGCAGCTTGTCATTTTAAAGGCCAGCCTGTGTCTTGCACTAGAGCCCGGGGCTCTTTAAGGGAAGAGAACATTTCCAGCATCTTTCTTGGTCCATCACCATGCTGAGAACAGTGATGAACCCTGAACAGGTACCTGCCAAAGAGCTAGCGAAAATCAGCGGCAATGAATGCGTGCCAGGAAGCAAAGTCTGGACAGTTGTCATTTGGTTTCATGGGGAGACGTGTTTTTATTTTATTTTATTTTTAATTATATAAAGATTTGTTTACATTTTTTTCTTTCCCTTTGGGTATCCCCCCCCCTTCCCTTCCCCTTGTCCCTCCATCATTTCTTTTACTGCCAGTTGTTGGTCAATTTTTAGTTCATTGGATTCTTCCTTTTCTTTCCTGGAGCCATGTCCTTTTGCCAGGTGTAGACGTGTTTTCCTGGGACACAGCGGCCTGTGCTTAGTTTTCCAGGTGGATCTTTGCTGCAGGCAGCCAGTTCATGCATGTTTGGATCCTTCCAGTGCCTCCTCCTTCTTACTGGTCGTCTTCGCTGACCCAGCTTCGGTCACACTTTGCTTCTTAGTTCTGTCTCTGGTATTGGGAGCATTTTTCCTGGAAGACATACTTTAAACTAGGGTTCCCCCCTTTTTTTTTCCGCAGTGACTCTCTCTAAAAACATGAGCTCCTCTTCCATCCTGACTGCTCACAGGTCCGCAAGGAAGCAGCATGTGTGCGCAGACGGCTGGCAGGAGAAGTTGAGTCATCTGGCCTGCAAGCAGATGGGTTTAGGGTAAGGTCAGTAGTTTGTAGCGCTGGTGAATTTCTCAGAGGGCTGCATGCAACTGAGCAATAATATCTTCCTTATGAATGCAGAATGAGTTAGTGATCTCACGTGGAGCCCTGGGAGGCAGGGGAAATGAAGCAGGTGAGAGGCCCACGTTTAATTACAGGCACCTGCTCTGAAGAGGGTGGTGGAAAACATCCTTTGATGAAGCCACTAAAAGTAAATGTAGTCATTATATGTTAAGTACTTCTGAGCTGAACCACTTTCATTATTTATAAAGGCATTAAGATGGTGCAATGAGATACATGCAATGGGAAAATCTTGTCATTCCCCCCCCCCCAGGTTATTGAAAATTCCTTCTTAAGTAACACAAACTTTTCAAGAAGTGAGGAAAGAATTTGAAATTGCTGGCATGCAGGAAATGTAAATCAGGAAATAATTCACAATTTCTATCCTTAGGAGAATGAAAGACACTCTGGTTTTTACATACATGTTGAAATAGATTATTTGAAAATTGGATGCTTGCTATTTTGTGAGGTTTTCTTTTTCAGTTCTATTAGGATGGAAAATAATCTTTATGTATCAGAATATAGGTATGTGTCAGTATATATATATATACATATACATATAGATATTTCTCTTATTTTTCATGCATGTGAGATTTGGGGACCTGTAGAAGTGAGAGATAAAAGAGATAAAGAGTTATAAAATTAGAGAATAAAAAATTAAGCTAAATAACATTTCCCAAATTCCACTGAATGAGGTTGCGATTAATGAGTCATTCAGTTATGTTCTAGCACCTAGCATAATTGCTTTTGTTATCCCAGTTTGAAGAATTCTGCAAATCCCAGCATGTTAAGTTAATTTTCCTCATGTCAAGACCCACATCTTTGGAAAATTGATGCAATATATAATAAAGTAACTTTAAACTTTGCTAGAGTGGAAAAATTATATTTATCAAGGTTCATTAAATTATGCTTTATTTTCCCAACTTCCTTATTGTGTTTAAGGAAATTGGATATGATTGTGATCAGAGACTTTTAAAAAAAGGAAAACTTTTTGAATATGATTTAGTTTGCTTTCACCAAGACAAAAGTTTCTTAATCGGAGAACTTGATTGAGTAATGATGTATAACTACATTGAGCATTCTGAGGGAAAGGCGAAGCTAAAAGACTTTACCACCAAAAAATATTTTTCACAAACCACCCTGCTCTGAAATAGAAGGGCTTTTGTTTTAAATATTCTATTTCATATTACTTCTAATTTTTTGCACATGAGATTGAAAATTTTATAGTATAATTTAATAATCATAGACTTCACCTTTTTTTACCATTTTAAAGTATGCACTTCAGTAGCATTCAATATCTCAGTGTTGTGGCATCATCACCATAATATGACTTCTTTCATATAGTAAATGTTTCCATGCATCTTGTATCAGTACTTCATTCCTGTGTATGACTGAAAAATCTCTTACCCCATGAACACACCACATTTAAAAAATCTGTTCTCCATTTGTTTAGAGATAGACATCATATATCTTATGTGCTTCACTGTTGCTGAAGTGAGAAAATTTATTCCTGATATCTGTAGTGTTACCTCAATTGAAAATAAAACTATTCATCAATTGAAGGGCATTTTGGTGATTTCCATCTTTGGTTATTGTTTGCACATTGAATTTTAAGACACTTCTTTATTTCCTTAACATCATGGGAACATGTCATCTCAATAATTTAAATAGTTTACATATTTAAAATCTAAATGGACATTTAGGTTTTTCAAATGATAACTTTTTTATAGATGGGTTAGGAAAGTCTAAAAGAACAGTGTGGTTGGAAGACAATCAACATTATTTGACTGACTTAATGGGAAAGTAGCGATCAATCCTCTTAAAAATAACTAGGAAAGGTAACCTTAGAATTTGTCATTTTTTAGCATCTTCAATTTTATTTTATAGTTTACTTGGGTGGCTCATGAGTTGATAGACATCTGGAGAGCCAAGCTGGGGGAGGAATAAAGGCAAGAGGCAAGATAAGGCCAAAATCCTGTTGTGGCAACGAGCTGCTTAAGGGAACTGCTCTGTTACCACTGTCCCAGGAGACAAGTGACCCTTGTGAAAATTCACAATTCTGCCAATGATGCCTCAAATTAATTCCAAGTTTCCCTGAACCCTCAAATCATTTCCTCAGATACAAAATTCCTAAGAGAAGGGTCTGTCGGGATGTGACTAGGTGATTAATGACACTCCATTTTCCAAGAAAGAACAGAAGGAAGAGCTTCTGGGAAGAGTATCTACTGCACCGATCTGCCTCTATGCCGTCAAGCATATTCTGCATCAAAAATTGGACCTTGAAACATCAGCCTCTGCTAATTCTACTCAATATCCCTCCATTAGTTCTGAGTAGCTACTTACGGGCACTGTGCTAGAATAGGCATTGTGTGGAGAACACAGAGGTGACCAGCATCACCAAGAAGTTTATACTGTAGTGGAGAAGACATGAATTAAACCACCAAGAACTTGAAGTTAGAATGCAATTCCAGATATGTTGTCATCTGAGAAGGGTTGATTTATGGTATAACACATAGCATTCATAATAAAATTACATAAAAAAATCAACTCTATTATTTTGATGCTACTATTTATTAGTGTGATAGAAATTTATTAGCCATTCATTTTTTTCACTCAGTAAATATCGAGAGAGGAAAATATTATTTCATGTTCATATGTTACAGACCCTAACACATAGGCCATCTATGTGAGAGGGTATATTTTAAAGCTAGCTCATCAAAAATGTGGTCTATATCAAATTGCATGTTTTGCATGGATTCTCATGAAATGCTTTCATGACTGAGGCAGTTGACCAAAAGCACCTGCACTTAGCAATTTTCAGGTCCGAAGAACACTTTTCATATCTAACACAAATGCAAAGTTCTCAACTAACTTTTGTCCAAATAGGAAGATTCAGAGGCTAGGCATGGTGGTGTATGGCTGTAAGCGGCAGCCTAGGAAGCCACGGTGGGGACTAGGGATCATGGTTCGAGTCCTGCTCGGGGCAATGTAGTGAGACCTAGTCTCAAAAATTAGCTGGGTGTGGTGGCGCACGCCTGTAATCCCAGCTATCTGGGAAGCTGAGGTTGGGGATTGCTTGAGTCCGTGGTACCCCGGGCAATGTGAGCCTGTGGTTCCACGGGCAAAAATAGCAAGACCTAGTCTCACCAAAAAAAGAAGGTTCAAAGATCTTTGTTGAATTTGAGAAACTTTTTTCCCCCCATATTGGCCTCTGTCTCTAGTGTTCACCTTACTCTGGAAGTATGATATCTATTTGATTGGACGAGGGCATAAATCAAGCCTCTAAAATTTCAAGACATATTATTGACTCTGCTACCTGCATGACCAATATCAAAAACATATGGACATTTATTTAATCAACTGCACAAATCAGGATGTAGACCATCCCCTAATACTTGCCAAGTGCTCAGTCGAGACATCTGGTATTTGAGGAAGTTGGTCTAAGGCAATGTGACTTTCTCTGTCTGTCGATTCCACAAGCCTTATTTCTATATAAATTTATATCATCTGGAAACACATTGTACCATTTTGGCAAAAATACCCTGATGCAGTTGCAATTTATTTTATTCCCTAATCTTTTAGAGTTGATGAATAGAAGGAATATCCTTTCAAAGAATGTTTCTGTATCATGGGTAAAGCCACAAAGACAGCATCTAATATATGACCTAATAGTTTTCAATATAAGGATATGCATTCTAAGGTTTCCCTATGGGTATTCCTGGGAAAAAGTTTCTAACTTCAGATTTCATTTACTCTGTAAGAACGATTTAATCCAGGAAGGTTTCCTTGTTGATTAGCTCCAATGTAGCTCAGAGATGGATTCAGTTCTGTATGGTATGAAACCAGCTAGGTTCTCATATGCCATTAAATTCAATCTTTTTGAATTTTTTCATGAAAGGTACTCTTTGAAAGCGTTCCATCAGTTCTTAAGTTCACAAAATTGTGTAATTGTCATACTATCTAATTTGAGAACATTTTCGTCACTTGGAAAAGAAATTCCATGCCTATTAACAGTCACTCTCCATTTTTCCTCTCCCCTAATTCCTAAAAAAAAACAAAAAACACCACTAATTGTTCTATGGATTCTGTTATATACATTTCATATAAATAAAATTATGCTGTGTATGCCTTTTTCATTTGGTTTCTTTCACTTAGCATGTTTCCATGGCTTGTGCAAGCTGTAGCATATATTAGTATTTCATTCCTGTTTATGGCTGAATAATATTCCACTGTGTAGCTGTAATCACCTTTTGATTATTCATTCATCAACTGATCAATATTTGGGTTGCTTCCAGATTTTTGACTCTTATGAATAATGCTGTTATGAACAGGGTAAATCTACCAGTTTTTTCAAATTCTGCTTTATTAAACCCAACTTTTAAGGAATAGGTCATTTTTCTCTTAAGCAATTGTCCAAAAGATATGACTTTTAAGGAACTTGTTTTGGCATTAGGATCCTTTGAAGATTAATCTGGTGTAAACAACAAAATTGTGATGTGTGCCCCCGAAAATGAGTGAATCAAGAACCTGTGTTCTATAGACACAATGGAATACTAATCAGCAATCAAAAAGATAAACTCATGTCATTTACAGGAACATGGATGTAGCTGGAAGGAATTGTGCTAAGTGAAATTAAAAGTAAAAGATAAATACCGGATAGTGTTAGGAGCCAAGTGCGGGTTAAAGAAGAAGAATGAGGTGGAAGAGATTGATGGCGATCTGTGAGAACCAGCTTGCAGACTGAGACTTGGGAGCATAACCAGATCAGTTTTATTATGAGCTGGGGTCTGTTTTATAGCTTGGCAAATGATTACAATGGAAAAACCTGGAATTCCGTGGCACGTGACACATGGTAGGAGGGTGGGGGATTCATTACCAAACAGGGAAAATACCTGTGTGGCTATTTTCTTTCCTTTTCTCTTTCCAGGGACATGTCTCTTTGATGGGACATTCCTAGGAGGTTAGGGGGCTGTTGTCACAGATAAGAGACTTGCCAGTAACCATCTCTAGTGTGCCAGAGACGGATAAGAAAGATAAAGGTGTTTCCTATCTAAGGCATATCTTTATTTTGATGCCCCACAGGATAGTGTCACAGGTGGAATATAGAAAAGCCAAACGAAGTGTCAGAAACATAGATCTGTGATATTCAATGGGAAGGGGGAGGGGAGCATTGAGGAGGTGGGTGAATGGGTAAAGCACAATGGGCTTGGTAGAGGTCTATGGGTGCTTCATTGGTGGCAGAGCTACAGTGACTTTATTTGAGGGGGCAAATCTTGACAGAACATTGGCTTGGATGTGGAATAATGGTTCTACCAGTTATTTGAAGAGCCTTTTCAATTGAACACTTAACACAAGCTCTATCAAGAATTTGGATATTCACCAACTGAATCTCAGATTGTGTCAGTTGAGTCAGTGAATAATTTATGAAATTAAGTGGAAATCTTCCTGGTGTAGAAAAACCCACTATTTGTTAACCATATGGAATCCTGAATTAATCAGATTTTTTTCACCCTTACACTCCATTTTGTGGTTAAAAGAACATGTTCACCATTAGAAATTTTCACATCAGGATTTCTGAAATCAATGGTTTCCGTGAGTTCTCCAGAATTAAGTGGTCTCATAGGTCTAGCTTTCTGCTAAAAATATCAAGGCTAATTATGAGCAAGAAGACTTTGGAATAGGAAACATCAATCTCCATAATGTCTCTGGGAGCATTAGATTTCCTAGTCATCAGCAAGACTTAGTATTGCCATTAGACATGGATATTAATGGGTTCTGGATAAAGAAAAGCATGGTTCACAGTCTGAGGATTCCATCAGGAACTGGCCAAAGAGGCTGGCATTATTTCTGTTAGAAATGCTTATGTGACAGCATCCTCTTCTTGAAACTATACCAGGAGACTCCTAGTGATGATTTAACTTCTGCTGTAGTATCTTTTTCATGCTGTCTTTGAAATCTACTTCAATCTGTCTTGCATTTACCTCCAAACAATATTGGTAGTCAGCAACGATCATATCTATATGGCAATCCCATTGCTCTTTCTTTTTTAAAAAAAATTTATATATAAATTTCACAACTTTGTAATCTCAAGGGTTTGCCCCTCCCACCCCTCCCTTCTCCCCCTTTCTAACTTAACACCATTTGGACTCAACAATACACTGACCTGTAAGTTGTTGCATAAAGCTGGCAGCTTTGCCCCCCATCTGACCTGATCTTCTTACTTTTCACTTGTCACTAATCTTCACATACATTACCCTTGTTATTGACAGTCAAATACAATGAAATCCTTCCCAATCTCAGGAGTTTTGCCTTCACTATTCCTGCTTTACTCATGTTACTCTCTAAACCTCCAGGTGTGATTTCCATTTCATCCTTCACGTCTCAGCTTGTCTATCAGCAACTCAAAATGACTTTCCTTGGCCACCCGAGTTGAGGCAGCTTTTATCCTCACCAAACCACTCTCTCTTTGCTTATTTTGTCTTCTTTGTAGCACTTACCTAATCGGAAAATTATCCACTTTATCAAACAAATTACTTATCAGTGTTACTTGTTTCAGTTCTGCTAAGTAATGTTCCTTTTTATATCAAACTCCTATTACAGCAGTATCAGCAAATGACTGAAATAGAAACAGGAGTTTATTGAACATAAAATAGCCAGAAGGAAATAGTTGGATTACTTCAGAATGTCAGACTGTTCCAGAACTCTTTATGAACCCTATGTTTTAATGTTTAGGGGAGAAAAAAATTATACTTTATTTTATTTTATGTGTCTTATGATTAATCAATTCCAGAAGCAAATTTGAGCACAACTTTGCACTTCTCTGTACAGTTCTGCCTTTAGATCCAGAGCAAAGGCACCTGTGGTTTAGAGCAGCAGTTTTCAGGCAGGGTGACTTTACCCCAAGGGGGTATTTTAAATTTTGTAGATATTTCTGGTTGCCAGTCCAGGAGCGGTGGGATGCTACTCACTTCTAGTTCAAAGAGGCCAGAAGTAATGCCGAACTTCTGGCAGTGCACAGGACAGCTCCCATGCCAGGCAATCATCTGGTGTAACATGTCAGTTCTGCCCAGTATAAGAAGTCAGGAATTAGCAGGACCTCCTCGCCCTGCCATGTTTGAGTTCATGAGGGAGAGAAAGCCAGGGAATGAAGCCCACATGAAGACTGGTCCCTATTCTAGATCAACGTTTTCAACATAAAGTCCCAAACCAGCAGTACCGAGATCACCTGGGATCATCTCAAAAGCAACTTTTGGGGCTCCATCTCATACCACATCAGGAAAACTGGGGATGGAGCCAACCATTTTTGCGGTAGCAAATCTTACAGGTGATTTTTAACAAATGCTAACATTTGAAAACTGCTGGTTTAAGGAATCTGAGAATTCTATAGTTGAACCTAAAATGTATTTGCCAGGATGGTAAAGTGTTGTACATATTTTTCTTAATATCTTGTTAGCTGTATGGCATTTAAATATTCAGACTATTGTATGGGGGCATGCTTGCTAAAAGCACCACAGATATTTGAAAGGGCCTCTGTGTCTCATTTTCCCAGGGGCACTGGATTAGATCGCTGCTTCCATTTCCTTCTCAGTTTATGATTCTGTAAATGTTTATAGAAGCATTTAGGTCTGATTGTCTTCCCTTTACAACTCTCTTAGGACACCGTTACTTACTCACTGATGAAACGTTCTACGCTCTTTCCGCTCTCTACCCAAAAAGATTTCTTTAATTTGTTACTTGATATAATACGGAGATGTTAAGTCAGATGTACTATCCATTGTCAAGCAACAGCTGAGCGACTATAAAATTACAGTACATTTTTAATAGCATGATTTATATTCCATACATGTTTATGAAAGTTGGAAAGTATAGCTGCACAGATTTTTGGTGAGTTTGCAAGTTGGTTTTATTCTTTGAAGGGTGAATTCATACTATTCATCAAATGTTTAAATTTTGGGTCAGTAAATTTATTTCCAGAAATTCATTCTGAAATCATACTTCTGCACGGAGGCAAAGGTGAATGGTTAAGGATAGCAACAGCATCTTTTTTTGTTATTGCCAAAAGTTGAAAACAATTTACATGTTTGTCAGTAGTGTCTGGCTAAGTCAGTGTATGTAGATCCATAATGACACACTGTGCAACTGTGAAACGAACATGGCTATGTTGTTAATGAAGAAGGACCATCTCATGTTAAAACATTAAGACCGATAAACTAACATCAGATCACAGGAACTCAAATACCAGCTCTGTCATTTACTCAAGGTATAACCTGACATCAGCTACTTATTCTCTCTTGACTTAGAAAAAGGGAGATTAAAATGACATACTTCACAAAGTTATGTAAGAGCAAATGAGTGTGTCTTCTAGTGCTTGGCAAAGTAAACCAACATACAGTTAACTGTTCTCATGGAGGGCTTCCAATGTAAACCATTAATGAAAACATCAAGATCCTACCCAACAGTATGCATGCACAAAAAAATCAAGAGGTAGACAGTCTCTATTTTCCTATGGGCAGACAAAGGCAAAATCATCGTGTAGAAAGCTTGGGAAATGTACAAGTTGTCCCACTATTGTGGTTCTAAGACTTCCCTCCTTCAGGCGATCCTGTGGTGGATGTGGTTGCCCTGCTAGTGGAGGAGAGTGTAAGTGGAGATCCTAGGTGAGAAGACAGAACACCAAGGAGATCTGAAGCATTTCAGCCTTGTAGCTGGCAGATTCAAGCATGGCATTGGTGAAGGAACAACACCTAATCCTAAGAGGATGGTCATTGCATTATCCAGCTCATCTGAAGAATTTCCACAATTTGCCACACACTCAATGTCTGGTCGAAAAAAACAATTAAAAGAGGGGAGTTTCCATACATGAATTACAGAAAATAGTGACAAAGATCTGCAAACATTATTCACAGTAGTTGCTGTTCCGTATTTGGGATGGGAAGAATATTTTTTTCATCATCCATTTTTTTTACTTGAATAAGCATTACTTTTTATAGTTATTAAAACTATTTAAAGAAAACATAAGAAAAATTTAAATCCTACAGATGTACAGATGCTGTACAATGGCAGAAAGAACCATATGGATTCACTGATTTTTTTTTAATGAACCATAGCATGACATTGCTAATGTTGATTTATTTTTTTAATGCAGGAGAGACTGGTATTTAAAAACTCATGGAAAAGTAATTTTTGGAATGATGCTGCCTCCTTCTTGATGATTTTTTAGATTTTCTGATTTTCCACTTGCTGTAACTGAGAGATTCAGGGTTGATTGCCTTTCTTGTTGGAGGCTAATGAATAAAAGGCAAAGGTGTCCCATAGGTAGAGTTCTGAGGAATTCCCTCTCAGGGAAACTGGAGGCCTTGCCAATTGAAAGACTGAAGTGCCCTTTGCAATGATTGCACTAAAGCTTACACAGAATTCTGTCCTAGTGTGACTCCCTTGTTGCCCTGTGAATACCACCCCAAAGAACGACTTCATTCAAAAGCAAATTCACAGCTGATATCCCTTTGGCTTTTTGCCCCTTCAATGCCCGGCTTGAGAGACTCATCCTGTTGTTCTTTGGCAGAATGGAATTCTCAGGATTCAGGTGCCAAATGAAATGCCATGAGCTGTGTGTGCAGCCTCTGACTTGACTTTATACTTTCCATCTCACTGTGCCTCCAATGGACAGTGCTTCTGGAATTGACAGAAAGCTAGATTCTCATTGGCTTTGAGGAAAAGTGAATTCTACTTTGCTGTAAGCTTTGTGAAGTCTTCCATATCATAACAGTTCCTTCAAGTTTCTAAATAAATTGAATCCTGTGCATCTCTTCTGAAACTGTGGTTAGTTTCTTTGTTTTGAAATCAAATTATTAGAATTTATTTAAGACTTTAAATTTTAGTCTTTGGCTTTAATTCTATCAACAAGTTTTCTGTTTAGAGGGTTTTCTTCTTTTATTGTTGAGGTCACATTGGTTTCCAGTATTGTACATGATTTAGGACAGTATGTTTCTTTTTAAAAATAATGATTTGAGGAAGTTGTTTTTTTTGTTTGTTTTGTTTGTTTTTTGAGCAAGTAGTTTATTGCTAATTCTGTTAACATTCCCACAACCGTGATTCTTGGAAGCACCCAACAAAGTCAAAGTGGAGAGATGGATTAAATCATCATCATTGATGTCATTGAATCTATTTGCTGCCTATGAGAATAGTATGTTTCCCAGGATTGTAACTTTGGAAAAACATCAATTTTTGATCTATTTTTATTACGTGATTGTAATAGTTCTTTGGTGATGAATCACCAAGTGAAATGATTATTTTTCTTTTATGATGCTGAAGCTACCTTTTTCTACTTCCTGTCCTCCTCCCATTTCTTTCCTCCAAAAATGCCATCCCTTTATCAGAAAAGAGAGTGACTAGTAGGTGAACTTGATGCTGCTACGACTTCAAGAAGTCCAGGTGCACTTGAATTCAGTGTTACTAGCCATGCTTCCGAGTTCTCCTGAAGGTCTTTCTCCAAATACTTCCACAGGGACAGTCCACATTGCCTGTCATTTTCCTCATCATCTTGAGCCTCTGTCACACCCAGCTTTCAGCCTATGAGTCCGTATCCAACTTGAAAACAAAAGTAAAACTGTCTGATTTTAATCCTCTTAGGTGTTCTTTTCCTTTCTCCAACTCCAGAAAAAGTACCTGTTTCTTTCCCAGATTAAGAAAATTCTTCCTTTCTCTTGTCTAAAGCAAACCTCTCTCTTTTTCACCCTTGATAGGTCAGGTGATGAAAATACAAAAAATTTTTT
>PVHY01017706.1:0-30776 GCA_004024945.1 Uropsilus gracilis
ATCTCTCCCCCCTCTTTCTCCTTCTCTCTCTCTCCCCCCACTCCCCACAGTCTCAGGACTGGCGATGTCTCCACCACCTGACCTGACATGGCCTTGGTTGTGCAGGCCAGCATTCTGTGTGAGCTCAGTCAGGACCTAGAGGTTTGGTGATGACAGACCCTCCTATATCTGAGGACACCAGGCTGATGGCTGCAGGGTCACCAGGCGAGCAGTCGGTGGCTCCTGACTTGACATAGACGCATGCATCCTGGACTGCTCTTCCCAGAAACATCGATGCTTCTGGTGGAAGGGGGTTGGAGGGCAGAGGTCCATGCTTCAGGGATGGAAAACCACAGCATCCTCTCCAGAGGTTTTTGCTAGGGCTCCCGGGAACCTAAGGCGCAGTCCCAGAGCGTCGGGGGTGTAGAGCACCGTAGTCACCACTAGAGGGCGTATCACCAACACACAGACCAGGTGCAGCTAGTGGGGAGACTGTCGGGGCCCCTTAGGCCTGGGCTCTGGGGAGCTCCGGGCCTGGCAGGAGCTCAACTCTGAGGGTGAAAGGGGGCGATGCAGAGCCCAGCTGGCTTGGAAGTCAGGCTCCTAAATCCTCTACCTCAGAACCCCCTTTCTGCCTGTCCGCCTCTGGGTTGTGTAAAATAAGGGGTTCTCAGTATCCATTTGGGCTGGCGAATTCCTTGTTGCGGGGGCTTTCCTGTGCGTGGTACAATGTTTAACAGCACTGCTGATTTCTACCCACTAGATGCCAGCAGCAACCCCCACCCCAGGTCGTGATGATCAAAAATGCCTCCAAATGTTGCTGAATGTCTCACAAAACCTCCCCAGTTGAGACCGCTGTGTGAGACAGGTGATCGTGCCCGCCGAGGGAGAGGGGGGGCCCGGGCTGAGCCCCCACCCAGGGGCGGCCTGGCTGGGGTGCTTCTGCCGTGAGAGTCGTGTGGAAACACGAGAGCTAATCAAAGATGGCATATGTGCTGCAAAGACATTTTAAAACTGTATTTGGTCTCCTGCTTTTCTTCCCAAAGCCTGCAGAGCATCTCGGTCTTCCCTCTGTTTATTCCACCTCCCCACTTTATTGGAGCAGGAGATGGAGGCTCTCAGACCCCCAGGGCCAAGGGCGGCCCCTCACCTGCAGAGCCCTGTCCCCCGTGGTGAGCACCCCGGGCCGCTCTGCTCCCCGATGTTGGCTCGGGCACCAGGAGCATCTGCGGTCCTCCTCCCGCTCCACCTGCCCACAAGGCCCCGCAGCCCTCCAGCTCCCCAAACCCTGGTGCCCCCCCCACTGGAGGGAGTGGGGAAGCAGCAGGTGTTGATGCTAATCAGCGTTCACAGCCCAGAACTGCAGTCGCTCCCAGGCTCACACACTCCCCAAAATTAAACACTCATTATACAAAATTAATTGACATTAATTAGCAAAAATTAAAACTTTAAACACAGCAAGGCGCTTTTGGGGGAGAAGTGAAGCAGCGGGTTCCACATTTGTCACCCCCCACTCCCCACCCGCCCACTACCCCCCAGTCCCCCCACTTTCATCCTGCGCAGGGCTGGAGGAGGAGTTCAGGCGAGGTCAGCACCTGCACTGGCCCCTGCACAGGAGTGTCAAGTGAGAGGCTCCCTGGACTGGTCACTAGCGGACGGGCGCCCCCCCACTCGGGCATCCTCTGGGTCTAGGTCCCCACGATCTCAGGTGTGGGGGTGGACATGGCCCAAAGAGGGAACCCAAACTTCTGAAACAAGGGTACAGACAAGTGCCCCTTTACCTCACCTGAGCCCCTGCCCCAGGCCCTCCCAGTCCCGTTGCCCAAAGCCCAGGCACATGGCCTTTCAGCTCTGCCCCACTTTGCCTGGTGACCTTAGAGAAGTCCCCTCCCTGCCCCCGCCCCAGCTTACATCTCCCTTCCATATGATGAGGGGGCGGTGCTGGGTGAGCACTGAGGTTCCTGCCTGCTCTGGCACCTGCTGTCAGGGAAGCGAATCTCTCCACTCACTCTGTGGAGCCAGAGGCTGAATGTGGGGGGCTGGGGCTTCACAAGGCTGCCTGAAAAGGCACCCAAGGGACTGAGGAGCTGCCCTGCCGGTGCAACGCTGGGCTTGGGTGGTGGGGCGGGGGTACCTGCCCTTGAGGGAATAAAGCAGCACCCCGATACACCCTGATAACCGGTCACTCTCTGAACCCTGAACATGTCCCCTTCCTCTCTCACACCACTCAATTTCCCCCTTTGCTCACAAGCTTGGGGGGGGGCGCTCATCGCAGACCACACCTTCGCCTACTGCATTCCAACGCTGGCTCAGCGTTTCTCACTCGGGGTGGGTGGAGCATGGTGGCCCTCTCCATGCGTTAGGATGCCAACCTCTCCCTCAGCCCTGCTCCCTGCTCCCTTCTCTCTCCAGCCAGCGCCAATATCTGCAACGTGGTCCTGATGCGATATGGGGAGCTGGAGGAAGGCATCGATGTCCTGGATGGTGATGGCAACCTCGTGGGCTCCTCCAAGATCGCAGCCAGACACGTGGGTCTGCAGGGGCTCAGGGGGTGGGGTATGGGGGTTCGGGTGGTCAGCAACAGGGGGATGTCTATGGGAGCCAGCGCCTGGAGGACTGACCACAGCATCATGACTGTACCCCGCGTTTACACACACACACACACACACACACACATACACCCTGCTTCTCTCCAACCTCCCTCTCATCATCACGGTCACACATCCCCATCTCTTGTCCCAGCCCCTCAGGACCCAGCTCCACTGATCTGTTAATTGGTGAGGGCAGTGGAGAGCCCCCAGGGGGCTTTCTTGCCCCCTCCCCGGGACCCAGGGCCCTGCTCCCTGGCCCTTCCTATCCTCTGGGGTGAGAAGAGGAAGTTGGGAGCCAGTGGTTTGTGGTTCTGTGCTAATAGGCACTTCTCAGGTGATACCTCACCAGGGAGCAAGTGTGGCCGCAGCAGCGGGGTTTCAGGCTTGGGGGAGGCCCCAGGGCGGTTTGGGGAAGAATATCTTGTTACAAGAGGGCACCCCTTCCACCCTGGCCTCGCTCACCTCTCTCACTCGAACCGGTCATTACAAGAAAATTCCAACCCGTGTGGACAGTTGTGCTTCCCCAGCCTTCGTTCTAACGCTGACTGGCAGCTCTGAGTGCTGAGTGCTGGGACTGTGGGTGGTGCAGGGTGAGCTGTGAGGTAGCTAAGCGTTCTCTGCTCCAGCCACCACCCCTCCTCAGCTCCCACGGGGTGCTGGGAGCCTCCACACCATCCACAGGGCCTCTGAGGCAGTCCTCGGCGTTGCTCTGAGGGAAGTGAGTGCCCGCCCAATGAGTCTTGGGAGGTGCAGGGGCCTAGCCTGCCAACGCCAGCCTCTTCTGCTTCCTGCACAGCCTCTGGGGCCTCATCCTCCCCACAGCTGTCCAGAAGATTGGAGGACCCCCCCCCGCCCCCCATCTGGCCTTCCTGAACCTGGCTTTGAAGGACCTGCCTTCCTGGGGGACATGTTCATCCCTGAGGCCAGCACCAGAGGGAATTTGACATCAGTGCCCTACCTGACCCCAGCCTCCCATCCAAGCCCAGCCTCTTCCCTGATGTGCTGTGAGGGAGGCTGAACGCAGCTCCCTCTCCTGGGCTAAGCAACAGGAGCCCAAGCTCTTCTCCTGCTGTCTGGGGAAAGACACAGGGAGCCTGGGCTGCGGGCCATTTCTGGAGCCTTCTCGGAAGGCCGGAGCCCGGTGGTCGAAGGCACTCACCACAGTGACCGGCAGGGAGCAAGGCGGCCACTGCCCGCACCGCACCGTGCCCCTGAATCCCGAGAGCCCCTGGAAGGCTGATGCCTATGGAGACAGCAGAACTCAAAGGCGCGTCCCCCTGCGAAGTGACCTCCTGTCACTCCAAAGACTCTGCTGGAGCCGGGAGACACAAGAGGCTGTAAAAACATAAGTAAATCCTCCCATCTCTCTCCTCCCTCAGTACTGAGGGCTCTTGTGGCTCCTCAGCCCCAGCTGTTTGTTCTGGGCCTTCCAGCACTTGCTTTGTGTTCAGAGCCTCCCAGTCCTCCATATGTTTCCTCCCTGCCCCTGCATCCGCCACGGGGAGGCACCTCCCGGGGACACAGGCCACCCCTCCCCCACACATGCAGGTGCCGGGATCTGCTCTTTTCCAATGTGTGTGGCAGGGAGACAGGGTGGCTTTTCTCTTTTGCTGGCAACACAGCTTGGTGAGCCATTCTGTGAATTATTCCTTCCAGCCAGATGTAGCTAGCAGCACGCACACACCTAGGGGTTCTGGGGCGGGCTTGGCTGTCTACTCCCCACTCAGGGAGCCTGGCTCACCGAACCCTCTGCTTGCCCCCCAGGCCTTGCTGGAGACGGCCCTGACGAGAGTGGTCCTCCCCATGCCCATTCTGGTGCTGCCCCCGATCGTCATGTCCATGCTGGAGAAGTGAGTTGGGGCAGGTGGGGGGGGGGTCACTGCTGGGTGGAGGGTGAGAGGGAAGGGACGCGGTGACCCCGAGCAAGGGACAAGGAGTCAGCTGGCAGCCTGCCTGCCCTGGCTTGTTCGGCTTTCCAGGCAGAGCTCCTGGAACCTTCTGTGGGAACTCGTGAACATTTGCTCCTGGGGATCCTGGACTGAGTGCTGGGAGGACGTTTGATGGACAAGTCTGAGGAGCTGTGACCCCAGGGGGTGTGTTTCTGTGTGTTAGCATGTCTGTGCTGCACATGTGTGTGCTCACACCCCCATGGGTATGCAAGGCTGGGCCAGTGTGAAGAGTTGGTCTGAGGATGACAGTGGCAAGAATACACTTGGGGCCATTGTCACCCTCTTTGGGCATCTACCAGGAGGCAGGTCACCACCTCCCCAAGCCTCAGTTTCTCCATTTATAGTATGTGAACAGCGCTAACCTCTCTGCCTTCCTCAAAGGGATATTTGTCATGACGATAAAGAAATAAGGACCCAATAGTAAGGACAATGATGGAAGGATTCAATTAATTGTTTGGTTTTTTTGAGATTAGGTCTTGCTGTTTTTGCCTGTGGAACCACAGGCTCATGTTGCCTGGGCTACCACAGACTCAAGCGCTCCCCAGCCTCAGCTTCCCAGGTAGCTGGGATTACAGGTGTGCGCCACCACGCCCAGCTATTTTTTTGGAACTAGGTCTCATTATGTTGCCTCAAGCGGGACTCGAACCATGATCCTTGGTCCCCACCACGGCTTCCTAGGCTGCTGCTTACAGGCAGCACTGTGCCTGGCCTTCAATTAATTGTTGAGGGAGCACTTGAATTGTGAAGATTGAGACTGTGCTTGAAGCAGAGGCTGGACCAAGATGGGGAGCCAGCCCTGATGGACAGGTAGGGCTAGCTGGGGCAGGCCTTTCCGATTAGGGTGAGGCTGGGACAGCGAAAGCCAGGAAGGGTTCTCAGTGGGGGATCAAGAAGAAAAGCCTGGAGGTGCAGGTGAAATCGAGGAGGTGAAGGCTCCCCACTGAGAGTCCAGGAGGGACATCTCAAAGACGTGAACTTGGAGGCAGTATAGGATGCAGAACAGCATTGGGGACACTCCATCTGGGACTGTGAGACTGGGACCTCTCCCCAATTTGGGATCTTCTTATTCTTACAGTACTAAGTATAACAACAGCTAACATCTGTTAGCTTACCTCTTCAGCCAGGTCTCTTCCAAAATGCCACCTCCTCCGAGAAGCCTTCCCTGACTTCATCAGCCACCATTACTCCCTTTCCCCACACTGCCTTAGTTCACTCATTGCACTACAGATAGCTGAGTTCTTATCTAGCTGTTGTTGCTTAATTCACTGCAGTGTAATCTCCATGAATGCAAGTAAATTCCTTTTCTTTATTGCCTGCAGAGCATCTAGCAGTTCCTGCACATGGTAGGGACTCGGGGTTTGTTGAATGAATGAATGATCTCATTCTACCCTTACACCAGCACAGTGAGGTTAAGCATGGCGTCCCCATTTTATAAGCGAGGAAAGGAAGGCCAGAAGAGGTTATATCATCTGCTTATCATCATACACTTAGAAATGGCAGCGCCGGAGTGGCCTGGGAACATTGGCTACCTCTTAGGCTTCAGATCAGTCTTAGGTCTGCCCTGGTGGGATGAGGTAGTATAGATTTGGGGGCCTCAGGAAGCTTGTATTTTGACAAGGGAGATGGGTGTGGCCCACACGTAGGCCAGCTGCAGGTGGGAATGGGCAGAGTGTCAACAGGGTCAAGGTGACCTTGCGGGGTGGGAGTTCTGTGGTCTGGTAGAAGGAAGGCTGGTATAGTGGAGAGGGGCTATGATGGGGTTTTCTGGGCAGAGTGTGCGCTACTGTTCAAACAGGGCAGAGTCTGACCTGATAGAAGCAATGTGTGTAGGCAATTTGGAGTAAGGGGGATGAGGTTGCTGATCAGGGGTGCGGTGTGTTTTGCGCAGGAGTCATCTTCTATGTAAGCAATTGCTTTTGCACCCCAACCCCCTTATACACACAGCTCTGTAGCTCCGTCGTGAACTGAGGAAGGTTGTTCCCCTGAACCAGACACTCCAAGAACAAGGGAGGTGACAGAAAACAGAGGAAGGTAGCACATCTGTCCTCCAGGCACCTCAGTGCTAAGCCTGAAATTTGCTGGTAAAAGCCTGGCCTTGGAAGCCTTCTGAGGTGGCATCTGAGTTGGGGTTGCTGAAACTGGAACGACCAGTGCCCCATTGGTTTGGGAGCTCCAGCTTTGTCTTTGGGAGGCCTGGGAGGTGGGGGAGCTTGTCCTGGTCCTGAACCTCCCCAGTATGGGATTTGCCCAGGGTCTGGGCTCCCAGGTCTCTGAACTCTGGCCTTGTGGAAGCCCCTCAGGGACATTGAGGCAGGTGAGCCAGTCAGATCTAGAACTCTTGACTTGGTTGATCTTTCCCTGAAAGACATGGGGGTCTCTGGCAAGGGGAAGGGTCCCCAGGAAGAGCAAGATGAACAAGACCCTGTTGTGTCCTTCAAGACTTACTAGCTTGCATATATTGGGGGAACTGCCCTTACTGTCTGGGGGAGAGGCAGCTCAAAGTTGCAGCGTCAGCCAGGACTTCTGCTAAGAGAAGGAAATCCAGGTTCCTGCCCCACCACTTGGGGGTCAGGTTAGCAGAAGGGACTCCCTCAGCCTCAAGTTTCCCACTTGGAGAATGACACTGGGTCTCTGGGTCTTGCAGTCTGTAGCATCCAGCAGACCCTGAAGCTATTTTCAGGACCCCACAGAGCCTCACCCCACTCTGCAGGCAGGGGTGATAGTGACAGAGATGGTGCTGAGTCAGCTGATGGTGGAAGCAGCTCCCCCCACCTCCAGGAGCCCCTTTGGGTGAGAGAGTCAGGACAGCCGGGGAGGAAAAGACAAAAGAACACTTACAAAGCAGCCTACTTGCAAATTAATGGAGTGCCAACTAAAACTGCGCTCCAAGTGCTGAGAGAATGCACAGCAATGGGGGACAAGCTGTTGTGTGGTGCTCGGCTGGGCTCTGGCCTCAGTTTATCCTCTCTGGGAGGAGCACCTGGTCCCTGGTGTCCTGCGAGGATAAGAGAGGAGGAGTGGCATTACAGAGGTGGCCCCTTGAAGGAGACTAATAGGAAAAGAGTTCTGAGTCAGGGGAAGACCTTCACCCCAACCCAGAGCCCTGGCTGTCTTTGGGGGTCCATCTGCTCCTCACCCACACACAGAAATTCGTATTCTCACTGGGGGGAGGGGCCATGCGACACCCCTCCCCCTCTTCTCCAGTCTCACACAGCAGTGGGCTGTCACCCCGGGCCTGGAGATCGGCCTTTTCCTCAGAGGCAGGTGCCTGGGCTGGGCCCCATCAGCCTCCAGGTCCTGTGGCCCCGACCTCAGCCCTGCTCCCCTGGCCCTGGAATATATGGGGATGTCAGGTTGGGTCTAGGCTACGTCAGGGCTCAGGCCACACACACACACACACACACACACACACACACACACACACACACACGCACACGCACACACATGCACACACACACACACACACACACCACTGGGGTTCCTGCGGCAGCTCCCCAGCCTCCCTCATTCCATGGGATCCGGGTCTTTCCTTTCTCCCAGGCATTCACACATCTCTCCATCTGCATATTTTAACTCCCCCAGCTGCCTTTTCCAATCCCTCCCTGCCATTTCCCTTCCTCCTGCCCCTCCCCCTGGCCTGCTGTGTTCACTCTCCCCCTGCTCTGGGCTGGGACTTCAGAGACTCCCGAGAGGCTGTCTCCTGCCAGAGCTGGGCACGCTGGCCTGGGGCTTCTGGGGCTGGCCAGGGGCAGGTCAGCGAGTCAGGCACTCTGGAGAGGCCCAGGCAGCAGCCCCACATGGAGGGGTGGGGGAGTGAAGGGGACCCCTCTACCCCCCTCCACCGTCCCCCCTGCCAGGGTCCTGGCCCTCAGTGACCCTGGGTTTGTGTCTGCAGGGACTTCACACCCTCCTATACCAGCTCCTGGCTCAGGCCCTGGCTGGACTGAGGTCCCAGCCACTGCCATGGGACAGGAGAGCAGCCTGAGCTACTGGGCTCCTGGCCTGTGTGTGGATCTGGGAGCTACAGGTTCCACCCCCTTGTGCTGCCAGAGAAGCTGGTCTGCCTTGAAAGCAAGCTCTGACCCAAGTCAGCCCAATCCCACAGGAAGCCAGGAAGCCTGGGGCTGAGTCCTTGGCTGGGATGAGGCTCCCTGGAGAGGACAAGGATGGGGTGCTGGAAAGTGCTGGAGGGTCAGATGGGCTTGAGCTTGATTCTCATCCTGCTGTGCTTAAGCCTCAATCTAGTAGCTCAGGGCCTGCACGGTGGCTCGTGCCTGTAAGCTTCAGCCTATGAAGTGGCCAGGGCTAGGGATCGCGGTTCGAGACCCGCCTGGGGCCCATAGGGAGACCTAGTTCCAAAAAATAGCTGGGTGTGGTGGTGCGCGCCTGTCATCCCAGCTACCTGGGAAGCTGAGGCTGGGGATTGCTTGAGTCTGTGGTACCCTGGGCAACGAGAGCCTGCGGTTCCACGGGCAAAAATTGCAAGACCTAGACTCAAAAAAAAAAAAAAAAAAGTCCTGGCTGGTAGGAGGGTCAGAAGGCAACCCCTCCACTCTTTGCCGGGATCCGCCCTTTCTGCCAGAGGGAGGGCAGACGTGCAGTCCCAGCCACACAGGACTCTCAGGACAGGGCCAAGCACTTCCTGCCTTTGACCTGAACAGAATTTACAGAGAACTGGGTCTTTACGGGAACCTTAGCAGGATCACCCTGGGCCAGGGCTTCTCGAAATGTGGTTGAGGCTTACCCAGGTCAGGCTCCTGAGGGGCTATTTGAAATGCAGATTCCTAGCAATAATAGCAACTAAATCAAGATCTCAAGGCTCTGCCTTCTGCATGTTTAACCAGCTGCCTGGGCAGACAGTGGGCTTGAGCTGTTGCAGCCCTTCACCCCGTGGGGGGGATATTAAGAACTGCTGGTCCCAATTTCGCTATCTGCCCAGGGCTGGGTGCTTTTGGGACTCTTGTCTCAAAGGAAGCCAAGGTGGTGTGGGGTGTGGTCCCAGGACAGCCTCTCACCAGCCTGTGACCACAGCCAACCCTGCTCCCTTTGGGGCGGAAGAGAGCCCCGATCTGTCTCTGCAGCCCACGATCCTATCTCAGTCACAGGGAGCCTGCTCAGTTGCCAAGATCAGACTTGGGGTTCCCCCAGCATACTCTGGTGTCGAACCCATCCTGCCGGCGTCTCCTGCTTCAGGCTACCAAGTGGAGGGCTTGGGGGGAAAGCCCTGATGGACTCATGATGAAGACACAGTTACTAGCTATCACGGCCTCTCTGTCCGCAAAAGCTGCTCTATTTTGGAACTGGGAGACACAGCACCCTAGGCCTCTCATGCCTCTTCTTGTCCAGGAACCCCCCTCCAGAGCTTGCCGTGGGCAACAGGCACTAGCTGTGATGTGCTGGTGATGTGCTGAAATCAGAGCTGGGACAGCGGGGTGATGGTACTTGCTGGCAGCCAGGGGTCAGGGCAGCCGCCCTGCCTGCCCCCGGCAGAGCTGGCCTTGGGCAGGTCACTGCCTCTCACTGGGGCTCTTGACCAGGTGGTCAGTTGGGTGTGTTCTATGCCCGCACAGAAGTAGCTCATCCTCTCCCAGCAGCGTGTCTGCACGCATGCGTGTGTGTCCAGGAATGCATGTGTGAGTGTGCATGGTTCCTCTGGACCTGGCCTCCACTCCGTCTGCTAGCTATCTCGTTATGTGCTGTCTTTAAGGGCCACCTTGCTCTTCCCTACTCCCCCAACTCCCCATCCCAGGAGGAGAGGCTGACAGCCTTCTCTGCTGTCTCCTTCCACACTGGTCTTTGTGGGCAATGGGCTGAGTGCCCACAGCTGTTCAGTGATGCTGCATGGTTGAGAGTTCAACCAGCCACGCTCTTCAAGACAGACCCTGGGTGAGGGGTGCCCCTTGGGGAAGGGCCCAGGGGCAGAATCCTCCACAACCATCTCGGGGTGGGTGGGCAGGTACTGACCAGCAGCAGGCTGTCCTGCTCTGGGCCTCGAGGGCACCCTGCGTGGTGGCTGGCAGCCAGACGGCCCAGCTCTGGGTCTCATGAGCTTGTTCTCTCTCCTCTAGGACGGCTCTCCTGCAGGCGCGACCCCGGCTGCTCCTCCCTGTGCAGAGCCTCGTGTGCCTGGCAGCCTTCGGCCTGGCCCTGCCGCTGGCCATCAGCCTCTTCCCGCAGATGTCGGAGGTCAGTGGGTGGAGCAGCTCCAGGGCAGATCCGGGAGGGATGTGACTTGCTCACCGATTAAGAAATACCTACTCAAAGCGGGGTATGGTGTCTCTCACCTTTAATCGCAGCCTATGAAGTACGAGGCTGAGGCTAGGAATCGCTTGAGTCTGCGGGTTCGAGACCCACCCGGGGGCAACATAGCAAGACCTAGTCTCAAAAAAATAGCTGGGCGTGGTGGCCTGCACCTGTAATCCCAGCTACCTGGGAGGCTGAGGCTGGGGATCACTTGAGTGCGTGGTACCCTGGGCAACGTAAACCTGTGAGCTTGTGGTTCCCAGGGCAACAAAGTGAGTCTTAGTCTCAAAAAAAAACCTACTCAGTGTCCTTAGCACTGGATGAGGCGCTGCTGGCGTTGAGCCTTGAACAAGAGGGACTCTGACTTGACCTCCCAGAGTGTCACATAGGAGGACAGCAATGAGGCTGAGGAGCCTTAGCCTGGAAGATGGCTGCAGGAGACGGTCGGGCCCTCCTGGGCCTGGAGGGAAGGGGCACGTCACCGAGGCCCACTGGGCAGTCTGGAGTTGGTGAGGCACCTGGGGGCGGAGGGCAGTAGAAGAGTAGAAGCTGGGTCACCTGCCATGAAGGTCCTAGGTGAGGCGACACAACTCACGCTCCAGGAGCTGAGGCAAATCTCCACCATGAGCAGAATGACCTCGATGAGCTGGACCAGGAGGAGGAGCGGGGCAGGGGGTGCCGGGAACTTGGAGCCAAAGCAGAGAGAAGAAATGTTCTCAGAGGCTTGTGCACTAGACCAGAGTGTCACCAGTGCCTGGAGCTGCTTTGCAAGGCTGGGCTGGTGCTTAGAGGAGGGCAGTCATCAGGAGCCACGGTGGGCACCCAGGGACGGCAGGGTGGACAGGGCTGATGGCGGTTGGCATGGGGAGAATGCGGTTCTTTCAGAGAGCGCTGGGAGGGGCTTCATCAGGATTAGGTGATGATACACATGTGAAGGAGGAGGAACCTTCCGAATGCGCTCAGCTGCCTGCTCTGGGGCAGACGCAGGCATGACCACACCTTCAGCCTGTGGGCTGGATGGAGGAGTCTGGGTTGCAGATGGAGCTGTGGGAAACTGGTTCTGGAGCTGGAGTCTAAGAGAGAGGACTGGTCTGGACGGGCGGGACAGAAGCGTCCAGCCACCCATGATGAAAATGGGGGTAGGGTCAGCCAGAAGCTCCTCTGGGGGGAGCAAAGAGACCCAGGGAGGGGTGAAGTCCACATTGAGTGGCCAGGGTGGGAAGGATACAGCAAAGTGGGGTCAGGGTGGTGAGCTGTCTTCAGGGTGTGGCCTTCCAGAGAGCTCAAGCTCCTGAGGCATAAGAGTGTCCACTGGCATCTGGGGCACCAGACGCCACCCCTGCCCAGCTCATGGGTGAGGTAGGCAGCCCAGGGCCCGCTGCTCGTCCAGAGACTGGGCACCCAAGGGGGCCAAGAAAAAGCCCTGCAGCTGGAACAAGGTGTGAGATTGACGCGAAGCTTGTGTTGTGTTTTTTTCCCTCCCCCCCCTTTTTTGTTAAAGGGG
This sequence comes from Uropsilus gracilis, assembly GCA_004024945.1. Taxonomy (NCBI): domain Eukaryota; kingdom Metazoa; phylum Chordata; class Mammalia; order Eulipotyphla; family Talpidae; genus Uropsilus; species Uropsilus gracilis. Next base: position 12,267 of record PVHY01017706.1, read on the forward strand.
AGAGACTGGGACTGGTGTGAATGCAAAGGCCCAGGGAGGCTCCTGGAGAAGGATTGGGGAGCAGTCCGTGCAGGTGACAGCAGGGCCCCAAACTAGAGGAGGAGACGAAGATCTGTGGGTGTGGCCAGGGCCTGGGCGGGCAGTTCAAGGAGGAAGAAGCTTGCTCAGGGATGGTGGGCATTCTGTGGGTTGGTAAGGAGGGTTCCGTGGACCCTAGAATCTTAGCTGACTGGGGGTGAAGATGGGCGAGTGAGCTGATGGGAAAAGCAAGGTTTGATGGGGATGGAAGAATGAAGGTGGTGTTTGTAGTAACTGGACTCAGGGAAGGCAGAGGCTGGGTCAGAGACAGGCATTTCCGCATTTGGGGTGGCAAGACTGACCCCAAGACTGCCCTCAGGGCCTGCAGGGAGGTGTTGGGGAGATGCACATTTGGGGAGGGGAGGAGCCAGGGGAGCGTAGTAAGGAACCTGGACTGTCTTAGAGCAGGAGGTGGTGACCTCCAGCCCCAGGTCCTAGGAGGATGAGAACTAGAGTCACTTCCCTCCACGAAGTCCTAGAATTCTAGCGGAGAAGTCTAATGGGGTGGACTTCTGTTCGGGGCAGGGGGCCAAGTATGGGGTGGGAAGCCCAGTGTGTGATGTGTGCAAGCAGCATCCTGGTGCCTCGGGCACCCAGCCTTACCATGACGCCCAGGAGCCCTCTCCACCCTCTTTCCCACCCCCCATGACAGCTGTGGCAGATGCCTGGAGACTCCGAATGGAAGCCAGGCTCCAGGCTGCATGGAAGGTCTGAAGGTGGGAGCAAGGAGCCAGAGCACTTCTCAGAGGTCCTGGCTTCCCCATTCTGGAAGGCTGGGGCGGTCCCAAGTGGGGGTCCGAGGACCCTCTGCTCATAGGAACCCAGTGTTCAGGAAGCAGCTGTGGCGGCACCGGCTGCCCACGCTGGGGAGGATACACGGTGGAGACACCCTCCCGTAGGGAGTCGGAGCCCATCAGAAGGGTTTCAGGCTCATCCGTCTATCACCCTGAGGTCTCCGCTGTGGATGTAGAGGCCCAGAGTGGCCGAGGGGCCAGCTGGAGGTCGCAAAAGGTGTGGACACCCCATAGGCCTGACCTGGGTCCTGAACATGACCACCTTATTCTCCAGGGACAGAGGAGACAAGCAGGAGCAGGGAGGGGTCACCCTGTAGGGGTCTAGAGCACGGTGGATCTGTGGTGGGTGTTCCCCTGGTGCAAACAATGGCGAGATGGCCGCTGAACACCCATGTGGCCCCCAGCCCCACACAAGCGGGGGTCTGTGTGGTGGATCCTGGTCCACAAGGCTCCCTGTCCAAGTCCAGGCTCCTCCCTCCCCCGGGCCTGCCTCAAGTGCGCATGGCAGTGAGTTCTTAGGGACACCGCTCTCCTTGCCACCCAGGCCTCTTTGTCTAGACCGGGAAGGGTATGGCCATGATGCAGGAGGCCCTTGTTCTCTGGGAAGGGAGGATGAGGATGTGCGCTTCAGAGTTCCCTCCTCACCTGCTCAGTCCCAACAGGATGAGGGCAGAACTGGCCTCTTGGGTTGCTTTGAGGCCTGTCCATGACCTACGGCACCAGTGCCAGCCGTCAGTTGGCTGAGGGGACCTGTTCCCCCCATTCATCCTCCCAATTAATTCTCCCTAACGAGGTGCTTCTTCTGTCGTATGGGGACCATGTCTCACATCCCAGAAGCCAGTGGGATTTGTCACAATAAGTCTGAACTTGCTTGGGCTGACCCACCTTTGCCAAGAGCCACCAAGGTTGTCAACAGGAGTAATCGCTGGAACACTAATTAATTAATTAGGGGACTTGGAGTTGAGGAACTGCTTCCTAGAATGGCTGGCCTGTGGTGGTTGGTATGGGGGTTCGCCAACCCACTAACCCTGAGGTAGGAGGAAAGAACTTCAGTCCACCCTTCAGTCCTGGGCAAGGAGTTTTGTCTGCTCTCTCAAGTTAGTCTCTGTTAGATGCTCATTTTAAAATTAAAGTGGCAAAATAGTAATAGTACTAATAACAATAATGGTATCTATCTCTTAGAAGCACCTTCCGGTGAGATAGCACACTGGGAACTCTGACTGCCTCGTGTTAGACTCTGCTAAGGCCTTCAAGCCTGAGCTGGCATGGAATGTCATGGATGTTATCTGGACAGAGGACAGAGGGAGAGACTGGGCTGGAGATGTGGGGCCTTCGGTTCACAGGGGGAACTGAAGTTGCAGAAGGAGCACAGCCAGTGGGAGGAAGAGCGGCCATTCCGAAAGGGCAGGGCAGCCAGGTGCAAGGGAGGAGAGGCTACCGCAAGGGACACGAGGCTTGACACCAGGCTATGGAACAACCGGGACAGTTGAGGAGCAGAAGATCGCAATTTTCTCTTCTGGCTTTGTTTGAACAAGTGAGCTCAGGAATAGGAGCCCATTAGACAAACAGAAAGTTTCGCTTCTGGGAGATGGATGTGGCACAGAGATGAGAACTGAGATGGGAAGGCGTGCACATAGCCTGGGGTGGAAGGCCTGGCCTCCACAGTGTCCCTGGAAGTACAAGGGGTGGCCGTGACACGGAAATGGGAGTCCTGGATCTGATGCATATGAGCGGGACCAATATCATTCCGTTTACAAGTAAGTAGGCGAAGGCACAGCGAGTAAAGTCCCTCGCCCCAGGCCCAAAGTTGGTAATGATGGGAACAGACTCCCCAGCAAAAGGCTTCCATAACCCTCCCCAGCCCACCCCCACGTCACTCTAAAAAGAGAAGGCCCAAGCCTGAGCCCCAGATGGCTCCCTGCTAATTTATCAGCAGGAGCATTCCAGCGCTCTCGCCCAGCCCCCGAGCCTTCCCGGGAATCCATGTCCACCGGGTGGACGGAGCTCATTAACCAAGACGAGTCAGGAGACGTTTGGTGCGGATGACAACAGGACAGCCATGCTAGGGCCTGCGCGGGGCCAGGCCAGGTCAGGCAGGTCGCAGAGGCCTCCCTGTGGTGGCTGGGGCCCTTCTGAACCAGCCCTCTCTGGGGACTGGGGCTCTGGACTTCCATCACATGGGGTCACCTCTGCACGCCTCTGGACGCACAGGCACGTGCTCCCCACGCGCGTGCGCACACACGTGCCTCAGGTTCCTCGAGGGAGACGCCGCAGGGTCCAGGTTCCGGGCCCGGGGCTCGGCTGCCACAGGAGGCTGGACCAGGGGGTGGTGAGTGCGCCTCCAACCCTGACAGCCGCGCCCCCACCTGGGAGCACGTCCAGGCCGGGTTAATGAACCTCATGTCTCCCTGGAGTGAGAAGCAGCTCCTCGGCCAAGACCCCCTCCCCGTGCCCCTGGCTGGCTCTGCCTTCCTTTGTGCCTCTTTCTCCCTTCCTCCGTTCCTCTCGGGGCCCCACCCCGCCCGACTCCCTTCTCTTGCCCCCCCACGACTCCCCCGGGACTCGGGGGCTGGGGAACGGGGCTGCGCATACAAGCAGGAGCCATTGTTCGACAATCTGTTTTTGTCTTCATCTTGTTGGCAGGCGGCAGGAGAGGAGCAAAAGGTTAATGAGGCACTGTGCAGCGGGATTACCGCGTGAACGGGCGAGCGGCGGGCGAGCCAGCCGTGGTGACAGGGAACTAATTAGGAGCAGTTTAACAGGAGGAAAAAGTGAAATCTCCTCTTCACCAACTGTCAATAATTAGCTGATTTGGTGAGGTTGAAATGTGTCCACAGGAAAAGGTGGGGCTTCTCTGTGGATGGGTGAGGTTGGGGACTGGGTCTATTGCCCACTCTGCCCTGTCCCTTCTGGGGGTTGGGCCAGGGACCGCCTCTCGGGCCCGCCCTCCTCCTCCAAGGTAGGCATCCCGCAGCTTCAACTGTTTCCGATGACCTTGACCTCAGTGCCTCAGTTTCCCCAGCCTTGAGGTGAGGTGTTGAAATGAAGCTCCTTCCTGTCTCTGCGCCCTGGGGTCCTAGTCTTGAAACCCCAGACTGGGCTGAGGTGGAGGAGCTGAGAGAGCTGCGAGTGTGCTGTGTGACCTTGAGGTCAGGTTCTGGTGCTGGGGTGCTGCTTCTGGAGCATGAGAGGCCCTCTGAGCGCCACCCTCAGGGCCAGACGTGACTGTGGCCAGATTTGGCTGGTGAATGGGCAGAGTCCACTCTCCTTGAAAGGTGCCTGGTGACTCCTGAACACTCCACTCCTTCTGTCCTCCCACGTCTGGGGTGGGGATGCAGGACTGATGGGACTGCGTGCCTCTGGGCCGGGCTGAGTGAAGGGGGTCTCTGGGTGGCTGCTGAAGGACTGGGGGCTCTCAGATGTGTGTCTCTCCCCTGGCATCAGCTTTGTGGGGCTGCTGGGGACAAGGGGTCATGTTCACTAGCAGCAAGGCTTGTTTCCTGTTTGACCTGTTTACGCTGCTGCCTGTCCTGCCATTACGGCTGTGTGGCCCCTGCCCTTTGACCTTCCCTGACACTTCAGCGGGGAGCCCCTCTTCTCCCTCCCTCTGCCCCTCTAGCTTCCATCAAGCACCTTGACTTGGAAGGACAGACTTCATCAGAGTCCCCGGGGCTTCCTGCTTAGAGCCTTCCATGTCCACCCTGCCAGCCTCCCCAGCTTAACTCCATGTCCCCCCACCCCTCAGTTTAACTCCTGCTCAGCTCAGCCCTAGGGGCTCTACAAGGCCTCTCTGGGGGACGACGAAGGCCCTCTTCATGTCCGGGTACCATTCACAAGTCAAATCTTGTCCCAGCTGGGCGGGATGGCGCGTGCCTGTTGTCGAAACGCTGGGAGGCAAGAGGCTTAGGATAGCTTGAGTTCACCTGTTCGAGACTAGCCTGGGCAATGTAGTGAGACATAGTCTCAAAAAGCAGCCAGGTGCCATGGCGGGCCCCTGTAATCCCAGCTACCTGGGAGGCTAAGGCTGGGGCCTCAGTCCGTGACACTCTGGGCAACTTGAGCCTGCGGTACCCCGGGCAACATAGCAAGACCTAGTCTAAAAAAAAAAAAAAATCTTGCCCCAGTCCCAGAGGGTGACTTTAAGAAGCCACACCCAAGCTGTAGATAAGCTATCTGAGGTCAAGCTCAGCCACTGTCACCTGACTCCTTGTCTTCACCCACTCTTTCTCCCTTTCCAGCATTCAGAATTAAGATACAAAGAGGTATCCCCTCCCACCCCCTCTTATACAGGGAAAGGACATGGCATCACCCCCAGATCCCCAGCCCCATTATGAATATCCACTCTCTCACCTCATAATCAGCTCTGAGGAAAATGGTAGTTTTGATGAACCAGCTTGATGGGGAGATGTGGATCTACCAAAAGCAAATGGCTCTCCCAGCTTGCCTCCCTTTCTCAGAGAGAGCATTTGACCTCCCCAAGAACCAAGAATTGGTAAGAATCAGTAGGAGCTTAGGTTCACAGACAAGTTGCTCTAGAAATGAGCCCTCTTCCAGGAAGTCCTTCCTGATGAGCCTCACTGGGATCAATTGTACCTCACACATTCAGACTCTAGTGGTCTGTGTTTCATGCAGCCTATCTCCCTCTCCAGACATTTCTGTCTTGTTCAACACATAGTTGAGCAAGAGAGAAATTCTTAGGGTGTCCCTAAGGTAGAGAACTCCATCGACATAGCTCATAGCTCATCTGTGCTCCCTTAGATTTTGCTGGTCCCTGCTTCTCCTGCTCTTTGAAGTCTGATGTGATGCAATGTGGGGGTAGGGGTGGGGAAACTGTGTTTCCCCTGAGTGCATAGGCATTCACTTTCTCCCAGAAGAGGTGTTCTTTCCCACCCCTCTCAAATCCATCTCCTACTTTGCTTGGAGATGTTTGTTTGGGGTTTTTCTCATTTCTGGTTTAATCAGTCCCTACTGAACTCCAAAGTGGGCTATTTTTGCCTTCAGAAATCTGCCGCCTTCCCGCCCGCTGCTTTCTTGGAGTTTGCCCACAGGACCCCCCAGGAGGGACGGATGGGAATGGCAAAGCCGCGTGGAGCCCAGGAACGCCAACGCCACCTGTCATGTTGCCTGTTCCCCACACACTCCCACCCCAAACCTTCATATGCACACAGGCCCTCACACGAGCACACCCATGAACGTGTGCACACATGCCCCACTGACAGGCCTCATCAGGGCTGCCTCCCAGCCTGCCCCTTTCTGGGGCCTTCTAGAACACCTCACAGGGTTCAGGATTGGGGGGGTGACTTGGTCATATACAGTTTCTGATGAGAGGATTGAAAGCATTGCTGTTTCATTATGCAGCATCTCATAGGCTTTCTAAACCTCCAAAGGCTCTGTCATCCTCTTCTTGCTATTATCGGCATCTTAATCCAAGAACTATATTCCCACTGCACAAGTGAGGAAACTGAGCCCTCTTGGCTGAGAAGACAGAGGACAGTGTTCTGAGACTGGCCCACCAGACGGCACCAGGAAGAGTGCACAGATCCTGAGTGGGGAGGGGGCTCTGAGCACTAGCAGGTGGCACATCTCACAAGGGATGTATGAGATGGAACCCCTATACCTGGGGAGATTCCATTTGGGTTGAGTCAACTTTTATCAAAAACTGACTGTACATAAATAAGGTGCAGAGCCACTGAGCTGCCTTGGTGACTCACAGTGGGGTGGGGTGGAGTTGGGGTACCACTGTTGTCACAGTTGGTTAGAGCCAAGTGGGTATGCAATTTAAGATGAAGACAAATTCGGGGGGGGGGCAGCAGGGGTGGTAGCAATGGATTTGTTCTGAGAAAATCAGGGCAGGCTTCCTGGAAGAGGTGGTCTTGGAAGCTGAAGCTAGAGTTGGACTCAGCCCTCCAAGGCTGAACACTCACTATACTGGGAGTGGGGAGCAGTGGAGGAGGAGGAGCCTGGAGAAGGCCACAGAAGGCCTGAGTGTTGGCATTCATAGGGAAGTCCATGAGAGGCCAGAGCCAGTGTCAGAGGCCTGACCCAGGGGTCCAAGCTCAGGCCTCAGCTGTTCCTAGTCCAGTTCAACACCAGGTCTGCCAGGACCCTTGGGAGAGCCTCCCTGTGGGTGGGGCCTGGGTGTGTGTGTCCTAGCAGGACCTGAGCCTGCCCAGTGTGGTGAGAGGGCGTCAGGCTGTATCTGCCCAGTGGCAAGTTGGTGCCAGTCTGGGTGTTGGAGCCCGAGTCAATGTTGCCACCACCTGTAGACGCTCAAAGGCCCAGACCCCTGGCCAGGAGCAGGAGATGGCTTTGAGCCATGTCAGAGGGTCAAGCTGCACACCCCACCCCCAGCCCTGTGCCTTTGAAAAGGAGGCAGAAAAGCAAGCAGAAGAAAGGAAGGAGGAGGAAGTTCTTTGTAGTAGGTAAAAGCCGCTGAGAATGGGGCACAGGCCAGGGATCCAGTTTCCTGTTTATGTCTCGGCACCTTAGCTCCAGGTTCAAATATGTAAACTATCCTCTGGCCGCTGGCTGCAGGTGTGTGTGCTCCCAGGCTGCAGAGGCGGAGGTGGCCTCAAATGCATTCCTGACTCTGGCCCCCCAGCCTTGAAGAGCCAGGAGACCGGCGAATAGCTCAGGGTTAACCCTTCCCCTTCCGCCTAGACAGCTGTCAGGCTGTTCTAGGGGGTCCTGGGGTCAGCCGGGTTTGGAGTACCCAGTGGACCCTGGGGTGGCACTAATCTTGGTGCTTTGTGTCTGTTGCCTCTGACCTTAGATGAAACCTCTGGGAGGGACGTCAGGGTCTGAGCTGGGTCTGGAGGATGGTGCTGGGGTTCTTTATTTTTGGAGATTAGGTCTCGCTATGTTGCCCGGGGCACCACAGACTCAAGTAGTTATCCAGGGTACCATGGACTCAAGTGATCCCCAGCCTGAGCCTCCTAGCTGGGATTAAAGGCGCCCACCACCGTGTTTGCTTTTTTCGAGACCAGGTCTCGCTATGTTGGCCTGGGGTAGTCTCGAAACCGTGCACTCAAGTGATCCCAAGCCCCTTGCCTCCCAGAGCTTGGACAACAGGCGTGCACCACCACACCCGGCTCTAGCATGCAACTCTGCTGATAGCATGGCAGGGTGGGCCTGTTCCCAACACCCCCAATTCTGGCACCCCCAATTCCAGGGTTAGGGGATACCATCAGTCAGTACTTATTGAGCAACTTGATTTCCTTGCAAGTCCTTGCAGCCCCCACCCTTCAGAGCACTAGCTCCCCATTCCAGACACCCCCCCTTACCATGAGGTGCCTGCCGACTGGCCATCCAGGGCCTGGGAAGGAATTCAGCACAGCTTCCAGCCTGCTCCACTACCTCCCAGCCCCCCAGCAGCCTGGGGCTAGCTCACCCCTTCTCCTGTAGGCACTCCCCACCCAGCGTCCTTCCTCCTTGTCACTTTCTCCCCCGAGGAGGCCCCTCAGAGTTAGTCCATGGTCAAACCCAGCCCTTGTCCTCAGCCTACGGCCCTGAGGCTCTAACCCTCACGGCTGGTGCTGTGACCCCTCCTTGCTGTGGCCCCTCCTGGCCCGCCTTCCCCAGAACCCACTGTGAGCTACCGTGGCCCCCACACCATTTGTTCTGCCATGACACAGGAAGCCTGCTTGTAGGTCTTACCTGTCAGCCCCCGTGCCTCAGGGGGGCCCCAAGGGACTGGCTCTCCCTACCTCTGGCCCCTGGGCAGCTGAGGGCAGCAGCAGAGCACCCTGCTGTCTTCACACAGTACCTGACCACAGTCATTTGTCAGGGTGGCCAGAAGAGCTTGCTGAGGAGGGGACTCATGTCCCCCCCACACCTCAGAGAGGCGCTCTTGAAGGATGCAGCCGCAGAAGGCCCTGCCCCAGCCTCCCTCACTGAGCCCAGCGGAGAGGACCCCCAACAGTCCTGACACCCCTGAGACCTCACGACAGTGAGGTCCGGGCCCTAGGCTGGAACTGAGAGGCTGTGCCCAGCATCGGCCCTGGGATCTGCAGGTCACCCAACCCTGCTTCCAAGCCCAAAGCCTCCCAGCCTTCACTGGGCCTCTGGGAGAGCCTGGTGTCTGCGGCTCCCTCTGTCGCAGCTTCCATTCCTTGGGCTGGTCCCCCAAACCACCATCACGGGCCTGTTCCCTTCACCCGCCCCTCAGATGTGCCTGTTCCCCAGGCCTGGCGCCGGCCTTTTCCATCTGCTATCCCGGGCACGCTCCTCCACTCTGGCTCCGGCTGTGTTCCACAGCCACGGCTCGCTCCTGCCCAGACCGTTCCCCGGGGCTCAGCCCCCCCCTCCACCTCTCGGCCTCTGCCCCGACCCGGGGGTCTCGGGGGCTGACGGTCATCCTCCCCCTGTGACCCGGCCCCTCCCATGTTTTCTGCCTCAGAGAATGGCGTCACCAGCCACCCCAGCTCCCGAGCTAGAATTAGGAGTCATCCAACACACAGTCATCCTCAACACCTCCCTCTCACCCCCACATGGGATTGGTCATCAACTCCTATGGATGCTTCTTTGGGGAGAATACCCCGCGCACCCTCCTCGCAGCCCCCGCCAGCAGCATGGGAGGGCAGGCCCTCGCTCCTCTCTGACCCCAAGCTGCCCTCTCACCGGCCCTCCAGCTCATGTTCTGCACCCACCCTCACCAGCGAGGCCTTTCGAAAATGGAGTCCGGAGCGTGGTCCACCCCTGCTCTGAATCTCTCCATGGCTCCCCATTGCCCTCAGGTGAGGTGCTGTCCTCCTCCACACGGCCTCCAGGGGCCTGCCTGTCCCACCTTCCTTCCCCGCCATGTTCTCAGCATCGCTCACCAAACAGGCCAGGGAGACTTTGCCTTTTACCCAGCAAGCTTTCCCTGCCCTCTCATCACAATCCTCCATTTCCTTCCCGCTTGCCTCCTCTGAGAAGCCTTCCTGCCTTGTTCTTCCCTCTCTGAATTGTAACCTCCCACCCCTTCCCCAGTTTCCATGGCACTTTGTCTGTCTCCACGGGATCCATCTGCTTGCCTCTCTGACTCCTCCCCTAGACTTTGAGCCTCTCAAGGGCATAGGCTGGTCTTGCTCGGCGCCGTGTGCCCAGCCCTGGTGTATGGCATTGGCAGCCAGGCACATCTGCGGATCTGAGGGCCAATGAATTGCACTAAGAGGAAAAGCCTTGAATGCCAGCTCTGTCCCTAGGGCCTTGCTCCCGAGGCCTCAGCCGCTGCCACCGGCACGTTCTCACTGTCTGTTCTCCCCCCCATCCCCTCCTACCTGCTACCCTCAGCACGATGGGGAGTCCGGGGGACCCCGGTCTGTGACAGCTGCTGCTGGGAGGGTGAGGCCTTGGTCTCCGCTCGGGCTAGAGCTCCCCAGGAAGTGGGCCGAGCGGGCCCTGGCCCTGGCCCGTGGTCCTGCGCCGCGGTGCTGAGCATCCTCTCAGATTTTAATGCGGGCCTCAGTGCTTCAGTGAAAGCCGGCATGGGAAGTTGCTAATAATGGCACTAAAATAAAATATGCTACATCTGTTATGGGTAGCAGAACAAAATTAGCTGCTCACACCTCTGACATCCAAGATGTCTTAACTTAAAATACTCCTTGGCTTACTTTACATCATTTACTGATTATATTTAAAAGAAATACAATTTTGCAATTACTGTTCTTTCCAGCGTGATATCTATGCATCATTTTCCTTTTATGTTTATATATTTCTCCTTCATTAGTGCAGTCTGAAGGGTGATTAGGATTCTTCAAACATTTTACAGAGGTTAAACGTTGATTAAGATTTAATTATTACTGTAAATAGCTTGGAATGACATATGGTGCAAAAGCCTGACATATGTGCATTTGAATAAATGAAGTGCTATTTCCCAGGATGCCTCAGTAGCTGTTTAACAGCTTTCCCGAAGGGTTATGTTACACCTCATGGTAAGATTGCTGGGATGTTATATTTTGTTGGTTTTTGCAGCTGAAAGCTAAGAACAGTTTTCCAGTTTTTTAAAAACATTGAATATTTTAAATACCTAAATTGTTTTGCACAAATTTTTGCTAATTTGTCTAACTAGGTTAAACATTTTCAAAAGCATTTAGATTTTTAAGCGTGGGCGCTGTGCATTGTGTCAGTGGCAGCGTGGGGACAAGGGGAGCGAGTGGGGTGGAGGGGATTTGGAGGCCAGTAGGGGTGGGGAGGGAGGAGCTGGTTTGAAGAGAGGGGGTAGGGAAGAGGCTTGGGCCCCAAGCCTAGCTCTTGTCTCCTTGGCCCTCGCAAGTGGCCAAAGCCTTGGAATCGAGGCACCAGGAACTCCAGGGAACGGGCCCCCCTAGCTCCAGGAACTCCACCATGCCCACCAGCTCTCGTCCACACCAAGTTACCTCTTGACCGGCCTCTGATGTACACCTGGGCGTGACAATTCCTTGCAGGTCCAGCCAGCCGCTGGTACCTTCTGCCTGTTCCCCTGGGTCTCGCCATGTTTGACAGATACCAGGGACCTGGAGCCCAACTCAGTGAACTGAGTTGCAAAGGTCTGGTGCCTCCTTAGCTCCACCCAGGGCCATTGTCAGATAGGGCCTCTCATCCAGCAGCACCCCTTCCCTTCACCTCCTTCTAGCTGGTCTCAGGCATCCCCAAGCTGCTGAGCGATGTCTGGGTTATCGTCAACTCTCTGGGGGACTTTATTCTCCCCAGGGCCTTGTGCATCTCTTCTTTTCACTCATTCACTCAGCACTCCTGAGTGTCCAGTGTGGCGGTGCTAGGCTTTGTGGGTGCAGCCATGAACAGATCACACATTTGCTGTGCAAGTGGAGAGGGCAGCAGACAGGAGTGGAGAGAGGAGTGAGGTCACCCTCAAGGACCAGTGACACAGTGGGGGACCTGGAGAGGGAGCCACACCGGCCCGGGATGAGGGAGCACGTCTAATGCAGAGACAAAGATGACCCCTTGAAGACCAGGGAAAACAGGGTGGGGGGAGGGAAGGAGAGGACAGAGGGACCCACTCTGGGAGATTCAGGGTAGGAACCACCCAAGCCCTGGAATAAGCTGGTGTGCCCGTATCTCCAGTCCCAGGGTGGGTACTGTGAGGGGTAGGCAGAGCCTGGACTGGGTCCTGGTGGGCAGTAGGGCCACTGAACCATTTTATGACGGAGCTGTGACCCTTAAGCTGAGAATGCTTATGCTAGCTGTGGGGGGCACTAGAGGAGGGGCAGGCAAGAGGCCCAAAAGCACCACTAGTGGAGGTATGGGGAGCCAGGTTGGGGAGGGAGAGGTGGTGAGTCCAGCTCCATCTTAGACAGGGTGCATTCTCAGGCCTGTAAGACGCCCGTCCGCAGGACATCTGCAGGCTCTGAGGCAGCCTGGTTGGAAACTCCTCAGATCTGGAAGTTGCCAGTTGTCACCCAGGATGGGTGCAGAGAAGAGGTGAGACCAAGTCTTGGGAACCCTGAATGGCCAGTGGCTGTCCCATGAGAGGGCCGCTGTGGCCTGGGAGAGATGCTTTCCATGTAGTGGAGTCAGAGTAGAAGCTCTGTGTACTGTGGATGAGAGGTTAGTGGGAGGTGAGGAGGTGGTGTTGGCCCTTGGGCGTAGTGCAGGAAAGAAACAAGCTGTTGGGTGGAGAAAGACCTGAGGCTCTGAGGGTAGGGTCGCTCCTGTGGGGTGACAGGTGGGCCCAGTGGACCAGAGTGTGGACTGAGGCTGTGGGCTTGAGGAGGATGCTCAGGGATCTTTCTGCTTTTCCTCAAGAAGGAGGAAGCCATATAGCCCAGGCTGAGTGGGGAGCTGAGGGCTAAGTGACTGAGGAACATGCTGGCAGTGGAGGCCAGACCCCCTCGCAGGAGGGTGATGGAGCAGCACGCGGGCCCGTGAGTGGCAGGTGGGCACGCACATAGGATGGTCCTGCTGCCACCCCCAGCCGCATTCACCCCTATTTCCCACTCCCCCTCATCACCATTCCTTCTCTCTTCTCATTCTCTCCTCAGATCGAAACATCCCAGTTAGAGCCTGAGATCGCCCGGGCCACGAGCAGCCGGACAGTGGTGTACAACAAGGGGCTGTGAGTGGCCGCAGGGCCTGGGGATGGAGCAGTGTCCAGGCCGGGGAGTTGGGGTAGGGACCAAGTCTTCTGGGTTGCACCCGCAGGGAGGGGCAAGCTGACCCCCGCTCCCTGGGCCCCCTGGGTAGGGAGACTAATGTATTTACATGTTAACATAAGGGAGAGGAATGCTGACACATTTCCTACACAAAATAATCAAGTGCATTTCTGGGCCTTACCTGGGGTGGTCAGACTCTACTCAGCACAATGACGTGTGTGACGCTGAAGCATCGTAGAGTGCCCACAGGATAGAATTAGGATCCTTTTATACTTTGGTTTCTTTTTTATTGTTTATCAGAAGCAAGTGGCAGCTGCCCAGATGCATTCATGGGGCAGTGGGAGCAGGGCTTGGCCTGGGAGCTGGTGGGCTTGGTGGCTGGGCTGGTAGATTTGAGCTACTGCAGTGATCAGGCCGGAAGGGCTTGGGAGGGGAGGTATGCATGTCACGGGATGAACAAGCTACGACCGAAGTCATCAGGAGGTGGCCCAGGGAACTGTGGGGACCTGGAGGCCTCTGGGAGATTTTGTGAGCAGCTGGCTCTGCGTGCGCCTGGCCTGCATCCATGCCTCACCCGTAGAACCAGTCCCCCTGCGTGAAGCCTGGTGACATGGTGGGACTGGGGTCACCCTTCACGGAGCCCTCATCCATTTGAGGCTTCTGAGATGACTCCAGCTCCAGGCAGGAAGCCTCAAGAAGAAGAAATGATGTTTCGATCCCAGTTTCTGTGGAAAGCTCCTCCTTCCAGCCCCCACGGCTGCCTGCCTCTCCCACTGCTTTCTGACTGGGGTGTATGCAAGGATGTCTTGTGCCTGAGAACTTTGGGCACCTGAGAGGCAGCATGAACCTGGGAGCAGAAAACCCAGCTCTGGACAAACCGGCTGTGTGACCTTGGGCAAGTGTACTCCCTTCTCTGAGCCTCCACTCCCTGTCTGGAACCAGAAGGCGGGATCAAGCATCTTTAGCAGTTTTCCAGCTCCACCTCATTGTGCTGTCTCATTCAGATGTTTGTTCATTCCAGGCACATTCCCAGCGGGGGCGTGGACTGAGAAGGGGGCAGGCCCCTTTGGAAGTGGCCAGCCGTTGGCCTGAGACCCTGAATCTTGCCCTTCTGTTTGGGACCCCACATCCTGGAGCCCTTGACCTTTGCTGAACACTTCCCAGTCCTGAAGAAGGAAGCATCACTGAGGCCTGAGTGTGGGCTGCCCCTTCACGCCGTCTCTCATGGCATACTGGCCTCCTAGGACCCTGGTCCCTGGCCCTGGCCCCTCTCCCTGGCAGGCCAGGACAGTGCTGCTGAGGGGAGCAGGGCCTGAGGCAGGGGGTGAACAGGGTAACCCCTGGTCTGAAAGATCCAGGCAAAGAGGAACCATGAGCCTCAACGCGCCCCTCTCCTGCCCCCAAGTGGAGTGGAGTCCTTGGCTTGTCCTTGCAGAGCCTCTCTGCCCTGGTGACTCTATCTGGGAAGCAGTCTGGCTGGAGGGGACCTAGGCGCCTGCAGGGAGAGGCTGGTGCAGGCAGCAAGGGGGGTAGTGCAGGGCTCAGCCACCCCAGGACAGGGGTAGCTGGGGGGCTGGTCTCTCACAGGCACCACCAGAGCCCCTGCTGCCCAGTCCCCCAGCCAGGTCATGCCCCCCAACTAGCTCGGCAGGATGCTGCCTTGAGGGTCCTCCACTCTCCCAAGCAGCCCGCACCCATCCCCCCAAACCTCCCAGCTATCAGGAGGGGGAGAAGTGAGGGACAGCAGTAGAGAGGAGGATGCCACTGAGTTGGAGCGAATCCTGCCACAGTGTGAATGTGCCAATGGGGGGGCGAGGCGTATCTGGGTTTTCTTTGAGAAGTAGGGGGCTAAGTCCCTTCCTACTTCAAGGTCACCCTGTCCTGCCTCTCATAGGGCCATGTTCTTGCGCACTTTACTTTGGGACCAAAATTGACTCTTTCAGCCCCACCCCCACCCCTTCCAGAGGTCTGGATTTGGGGTGCTTCCGCTTTCCCTCTGTGCTGGGACCCCAGCCCTGCCCCTAGTCCCAGGGCCTCAGCATCTCATAAGTTGCTCTGTCTCCTAGTCATGCTCCCCTACGCAATCTTCAGGGTGTGGGTGCTGCTTAGGGGGTGGTGACAGAACTCCAGGGAGCCACACGGCAAAGTCCTGGTCTGACTGCAGAAAACACCACAGGAGAAAGCTCTCAGCTGCCTCCAGCCCCTGCTCTCAGGCCTCACTGACAGACAAGGCCAAGCCTGGACCCACAGACAGCGCGGCTGGCCCAGGGGTGCCAGAACCCACATATAACGCAAGTGGTTCTGCAGCCCTGGGGTACCCACCCCACCCTCCCAGGTCACCTGAAACATTCCCTCAAGCTTGGCCATGTCCTCCCCCATTTCCAGAGAGCAATCTGAGGGTGCAGGGGCCAAAAGCCCAGGGTGTCAAGATGACCACTGAGTCACGATGCCCGTTCCATTTCCTGATTGCGACCCAGCTCACTTCCTGTCCGGGCCCTGGCCGGGGAGGGATGGGGTCCTGGGAGGAAGGAGGGCAGCGAACAGAGTAGCGGTTCTCCAGGCCTGTGCCCGCGTGAGTGAGGCCAACACTCACGACTCATACACACCCAGGGGACTTGGCAGTAGCTTTTTAACCTCAGAAAAATGTCTCAGTCTCTGTGATTTACCTACTACTAACGCACTGTGGGCAATAAAGGATGGATTTAAAACCTGCACTTGGCTCTGTCAATCGTGGGCCTGGGAGGTGGCGGCATGGAAAGACAGTGGGCACAGCCCAGAGGAAAGGAGGGGAAGGACACGGAAGAACTTGTGAAAGTGGGAAGATGCGCACAGGGGGTGAACTGAAATGCCGCAGAAGGGCCCCCTTTTGTAGACTGATTGCTGAGAGCGGGGGACCCCACTACTAGGACCTTGGGTAGCTGAGGAATGGTGGTAGTTTTCATCTTGCTTATGCCCGTGGGACTTGGGGGGGGGGTCGGTGGTGGGACAGGGTCAGCCCTAGATGTCCCAGGAGCCAGAGGAGGCCTCATGGGGAGGAAACCTTGAGCTCAGTGGAGAGGGACCTGCTGGCCACAGTGCACAGGACCAGTCCCAGAACTCTGCTGCCTCCCAGCCCTTCCCAGCCTTCAGGCCAGGCCACAGCTCTTCTCTTCCCAGCAGCCCCTAGGCAGTGAGGGGGTGAGGTCTGGCTGCTTCTCTGGACCTCCAAGCACCTTCCACCCCTGCAGGGAGAAGCCAGGCTCTCAGGAGGGGGCTGTGTAGGAGGAAGGGCATGGCGACCCAGCTGACTGAATGTGAGCGTGGCTTCTGGCCAGTCGTTCCCTCTGTCGGGCCTCTCAGGTGGCCGGGTGTCCACTGGGCAGTGTTTCTGGCAGGGCCTTGGTCTCCTGAACCTTGAGACCAGCCCTCGCTGTGCTGCTGTAAGGACAGGAGAGGCCAGCAGAGGGTGGTACCTGGACTCTTCTCACACACCTCTAGGGTGTCAGGGGGCTGCTGCCGCTCCTCGCCTGGAGCCCGTGCTGGGCACCCCTAGGACAGTGGGCAGAGGGGAAGGGACAGGGGAGAGGTCTGTTCTGGGTGATCCCTCTAGGTCAGGGGCCTTCTGCTCTGCGGAGAATGTCTTTGCAAAGAGCCCCACCCACCGCAGCCCCCATCCGGGCGGAAATCCTTGACTCTCAGAACAGACGCAAATCCCTCCTGGGAGCTGTTTGTTGTTTTTAGTTGGTTTGGGGCTCAGCTCCTGCCCAGCCTGGGGATCGCTGACACTCCAGGAATGCAGCCTCCCCAGCCAGCCCTCAGCCCCACTGCTGCCCTTAGGGCCTCCCTCCTCCCTCTCCGGCCATGGTAAGTCAGAATGCGCTGGGTGAGGGCAGTGAGGGTGTGACCCTTACGAAGGCCCTAGGGATGGAGTCTGCCTTTGTGGCCCAGAGTTACTGCTGCTCCTGCCACCTCACTCATCCCCTGCCACTGATTAGCACCCCCAAACTGGAAAGTCTCAGCTACCCCTGGTGAGAACTGACCCCCACAGGCCTACTTTCCAACAGCACCAGGTGTCTCGGGACAGAGGCTGAGAAGCATCCATCCCCTGGGCCCTGCTCTGAAGTAGCTGCGGGCAACCTTGTCTAAGGCTGGACCTGAGTCCTTCCCCACAAGGAGACCTCTCCAGCCTGAGCCTCTGGGACCCCACCTCAGCCCAGGTTCTGGCCTGGTGGGGGAGCGTGAGGGAAGGAGGGGAGGAGGGGCAAATGATGGACAGACACCCCCTCTCTGACCTCGTGTAAACCCAGCGGAAGGGGGTCCCCCGGGTCCTCTTCCTCTTCACGTGAGCAGAGACCACAGGGTGAGTACCAGTGGCTCGGGACTGTAGAAAGCAAGGGGCTGGAGAGGTCATGTCAGCTACTGTAGGGCCGCAGACAGTGGGAGCCCTGGAGGCTTCAGGGAAGTGAATCCACCTGGCCACAGAGCAGAGGTAGGTGTGCATCTGAGCAAGACACTGCGAAGTCCAGCTAAGATGCCACTCTGAAGGTCAAGGGGAGGGGAGGCGGGTCCTGGACCCATGGGAGGACTGGATGAAGAGGAGTGAAGAGATTCGGAATTGCTCACTCTCGGTGACCGACTGTAGACCTTGAAGCCGAGAGGAATTCAAGATGGCGCTGGGCTCCCGGCTGGGGCAGCCGAGCTCAGCGTGGAGGTGCCGAGTCTCTGAACTAAGAAACGGAGACGGAAGGGCAAGCCTGCAGAGAGGTAATGCGTTCTGCTTTACAAATTTTTAGATGTTTCTGTGAAACACCAAGTTGAGCTATCAGGAGACAATCGGGGGGTGCTTGTCTGGAGCTAGGGAGGCAGGTTGGGGTTGGCGTAGAGCCATTTATTGAGAGCACCTGGAGCCAGTTAAGGGAACAGAGGCAGTCTCCCAGGGGGTGTCTGGGTGGAGGGAGGAGCCCCCATCCCGGAGGCCTTGGCAGAAACAGGAGGTGGTAAAGGAGGCTCAGCCACAAGCGAGTTTTGGGTTCAATTGTGCCACCCAGACTCACTCATTGACGACCTAACCCTGGTTCCTCAGAATGTGACTGGAAAGAGGGTCCTCGAAGAGGTAATGAAGGTAAAACGAGAGTATTCGTGTGGCCCCTAGTCTGATGTGGCTGGTGTCTTTATAAGAGAAGATCCGGAGCCAGGTGCGGTGGCCCGTGCCTTTAATCCCAGCCTTGGAAAATTGAGGCTAGGAATTGCTTGAGTCTTTGGGTTTGAGACTACCCCAGGCAACATAGCAAGACCCAGTCTCAAAAAAAAAAAAAAAAAAGAAGAAGAAGAAGAAGAAGATCTGGGCACAGATGCATGTGGAGTGGGAATACCATGTGAGCACAAGATGGCCATCTGCAGGCCAGAGAGTGGCCTCAGGAGCAGCCAACACTGTTGACATTCTGATCTCAGATGTTGGGCTCCCTGGACTGTGAGGAAACAAATGCCTGTTGTTCAAGCCGCTCAGTCTGTGGCAGCTGTGTGGCATCCCTAGCAAGCTAATGCAGGAGGTAAGAGGAAGGCAAGGAGAGCACGGTCCCAGAGACAAC
>PVHY01017707.1:0-30750 GCA_004024945.1 Uropsilus gracilis
CCGCCCATCTCCTGGTGCGGGGCCGCCTGCCTGGCCCCTTCGCCCCACGGAGTCCCCTTCCTCGAGCCTCCTAACCCGCCCCGGGAACCGGATGTCCCTCTCTGCCTGCAGCCCCGTTTTGTTTCACCCCCCCCTGGGATCGGCGGTCTCGTCCTCTCAGTGGGATGTCCTGGGACTGGCGAGGCGGAGCTGGGCTGGGGCCGGCCGGTCAGAGTCTCCAGTTTGATGCCGTCTCACCTGCATCTCCTGTATTTAGACCCGCGCTGGTTTCTGGCCTGCACGGTGGGGAGCTGCGCATCGTTTCAAGGGGTGTCTGCAGGTCCCTGGTCCCTTTAGCCCAAGTGGCCTCCCGACACCTGATCCGTAGGGGCGGGAGTGGGTGGGGGGGAGGGGTTGTTGACCTGTCAGTGTTGGCACCCGGGTGTATGGAAACCGGCACGCGGAGGGCGGGAACCTGTGTCTTATCAGCACCCAACTTTAGACTGGATGACAGAGGAAGTTCTCTGCCACCCAACGAGGCAAGGTTCTTGCAAGATTCGGACAGGGATGCTGTTAGATGTTTTTGTACACCAAGAGAATTATTTGACCAGGAACTGTGAAATTGGGGGGTGGAGGGGGGCCCCAGATCCTCTCCTGGGCTCCTGGTTCTTGGGAGTTTTGTAGTTGTCTTCACAATCGCCAGGCGGTTACCCCTTCTTTTCAGTAGGTTCAGGATAGGCTGGGTACACTTTGCGGTCTTAGAATACATCCAATGAGCCGGAGTTAAGTGTTGAATGAACAAGAGCTTTAAACCTGTTAGTCTGATGACTTTTGTTGGGGGGGGTGGGGGGAATTCAAACGGTGCAAGTAGTTTTCTTTCATCCGGTTACCCAAAGGTCACCCACTTTTTTAAGTATCTTGTGAAGCGCCTCTGAAATACCTTTGCAAGTGTATGTATCTGCGTGGATGTGGATGTGGATGTGGATGTGGGCAGTTTTTACTGTGCATCTTGGCTTTTTCAGTTGGTGAATGTCACATTGCCATTTAAGATTTTTTTCCATGCAGTTCTGTATTAGTCCACGGTGTGACTATTATTTAGTCAACTAATCCCTTGTGGATCAACGTTGAGTTGCCAGTGTCCTGTTTCTTAAAAATTGTGCTGAGTTCAGGCTAACCTTCTTAAAAACTTTGCCAGATTCATATGTAGAAGGCTGGAAGTAGCACTTGTCATTAGAAGTAATGTGCTTGTGCGCTCCCATCTGGGATGTGACGATTCCTACAAGGACATTATAATGCTTTCCACGAATTCTAGAGGTAATTTTTCACCGAAATAAGTTCTTAATCCCAACCCATGATAGAAATTTCCGTGTGTTCCAGAGCAGAACAGCATTGTAATTAGTAAGTCGGTTTGATTCTCCTTCTTCCCTCCAGTTGCTTCAGTCTCTTTGTCAAGCCTGGTGGGGAATCTCTCTTGTCTGGTTTAGTTTGAATTCTAGTTGGTGCCTGTTGTAAATCAGCAAATATGGGGAGGTGAGCTTAAGAATCGGCATAGGTTCAGTAAATATCTCTGTAATTTGTCCACAATAAAGATTGTTAACACATCAATACCAAACTGACTAAGGCAACCTATATTCAAAAATGAAATCAAATACAGTAAAATATTTTATTAGCTAGTTGAGATTTTAAAAGGACTTAAAAACTTTCCTACTGTATATGTCATTTGGTGGGCTTTATACTTTATTTCTATATTTTTTAATTTTCAGGGATTTTCCTCTTTAGTGAGCCATTGTGTGAAGAAGTGATTGCACTGTCTTCAAAGTACAGTAATTGACATTGAATAAGCAACTGAATAATTAGGAAATCCAAAATTTAACAGTTTCACGATTACCATTTTTATATGACATAAGTTAAAGTATTAATGGTATTCATGGGTTTCAGTATTCCTATTCTACATTGATTATAATGTAGAATTTCATTAATGGTATTTGAGGGAGGGTAACATTGAAAAATATACCTGATTTTTGAAAAATGTTGAGGATGTTTAATAGGTAAAGTCATTTGTCCTCTCGTATGTTTTCGTGTACAAAATAGACTCCCAGAAATATTTATGGAATGAGTGAGATAAGTACCTATCACCATCTCTCCTTTGTGGGTAGAGAAGGGGGTGAGGTGAAATCTCCTTTACACATTGTGATTGTGGGTGGTGAGATCAGGTGGAATGGGTATTCTGTTTGCCGTTTGCTGCAACATTGGTCATGTTCCGTCAACCTTGTTGCCTTCGTACTAGGCATATTCTCAGAACTATTCTTTGTATCTGTTGTACTCTGCTGTGTTCCCATATTTGGAATACAAAGAGGAAGAGGTCCCACCCCAGTTTTTGTGAAACTGTGTAAGCTAAGAAAAAGTTACGCTTTTGATTTTAAGTGTATGTTCTTTTTTCTAAACTATTACCCTGACCCATGGAGTGGGTGCGGGTGTAATACTATATCCAGATTGCCACAGTGGAACAGATCAGGTGGGGAGAACCCTCTTAGGAGTCAGATGTCACTCTGACATCTGACTTGACTTTGGATTCATCCCTCCCTTGACTTTGGAGTCATTGTGGAACAGTTTAATATTGGACTGTGTGTTCAGAAGTCTTTGTGTTGTGGAGCTGATAGTCCCAGCTGGGCAAGGATGGAGCCCCGTGTATGTAACAGGCTTCCCAGGAGGGACAGTCGAGTGGAGAATTTATTTTCCAAAACTTGGAACCTTCTGGAAATTTTAAGTGTTACACGGTCTTAGCATCTACAGTGCTTCAGTGACTGATAAAAAGACTTTTTTTTTCTTTTTGAGACTAGGGTCTCGCTATTTTTGCCCGTGGAACCGCAGGCTCACGTTGCCCAGGGTACCACAGACTCAAGCAATCCCCAGCCTCAGCCTCCCAGGTAGCTGGGACTACAGGTGCGTGCCATCACACCCAGCTATTTTTTTGAACTAGGTCTCACTACGGGCCCCAGGCAGGACTTGAACCGTGATCCCTAGCCCCAGCCGCTTCATAGGCTGAAGCTTACAGGCACGAGCCACCGTGCCTGGCTCTGAAAAGGCATTTTTGTTGTGCCGTGAGACTCTGCTTATATAGAAAAGCGATACAGCTTTTGGGATGCTTTGATAAAGATTAAGTGAAAAATCTCAAGGTACATATCCATTTTTGCAATCATCTTGTGAATAGCTTTACATAAATCATCCCATTTCTGGATAAATAAATTCAGACCATCTTCTCTCCTCAGCTGTGACTGCTTCATGTCACGGTTTCAACATTGTTGTGATCCTGTGTGCGTATGTACTTGAGAGGAACTTGAGGTTATCAGAAGATTTTTGAATTCTCCTTTCTCCCAAATTTGTTCTCCAGACTGAGATGTGTTTGGGGAATGTAAAAGCTGTGTAGTGCTGCATCCCTTAGCTGTCACTGGCACCAGCCCCCCGGGGGATGCCCAGCAAGAACATTCAGTGCCCAGAGATTGGCCCAATAGACATTTTTTTTTCCCTGCTGCTTCTTGTCTTATGACCTTGGGCAAGTCTTGTAACTTCTAAGCCTTTCTTTATCAGTCAGTGTCATGGGCATGCTGTGGAGTGCCTGTTAAAAGATGATGTGAAGCAGATGTGGATTCAGAGAAACACTGTTTCCTTCCTTCCTCTTGTCACTTTCTTTCAGAGAACCCAGGTGGAATGTTGACAGTGGGAGCTGCTAGAGAGGGGACCAGCATCTTGAACCTATAGGTGTGTTATCTACATTAGCCTCTGAAAGAGGGTATATGAGCCTTGATTATCTGAGAGGCTTCTTGGGGAAAACAATTCCAGATGTGCTTACAGCAATGATTTCAATAGTAAAAACCTGCCTTTCTTAGAGTTGGTACGTGCATATAGATTATGCTCCTTGTCAACTTGTTTTGTAGACGGCATACTCATAATGTCTTCTGATTGCTGTCAGCTTCTTTTGTTAGCCTATTTGTGCCCTGAGTCACTAAAAAAACCTAAGTTCCTAAAGGATTTTAAAGTTTCTTGGTCAAATTTCTCTTGACTTGTTTATTTGCAGGTGTAATATTTTGTATGGCTTCAGGATAAGCTTTATTTGAAAAGGAAATGTAGCATAATTTGAATACTCTCTATGGCTTGCTTCCTTTGAGATAACCTGTCTCTGGTGCTTATAAACAGTGATAATTTGAGCCAATTTTACATTAGCTGTTCTAAAAAATGTTGGAAGGATAAGCAGTTTTTCTGTTTGTAGCCCGGTAGCTCAAGTCACAAGTAACAAGTTTGGGGTCTTAAGTTTTGTTGTTCAGACAAGCATAAGTTGGGAGGCATGTTCATGTATCAGGAAAATCTCTTTACGAAACCAAGGTAGAGAAGAACTTAACGTTTTCTTGGGTAACCTTGCCTAGTCTTACCTTGGAGACCACTTACCTAACCCATATAAAGTGTCTATTTTATGCCACAGGGGAAGATTTTAACACCAGCCTCAAACAACTCTGTGACTTCAGGCAAACCAGGCAAACCTTTTCTCTTCTCTTCTCACTAGTGTATTCATGAAGCTCCCTAATATACTCTAACCTTTACCATTTTCCTTTTTCTTGTAGGAAACCTATGAGAATATCCCAGGCCAGTCAAAGATCACATTCCTCTTACAAGCCATCAGAAATACGACAGCTGCTGAGGAGGTATGTATGTGAGACTGCTCTTCTTAGAGACCCAGGTGGGTACTAGCTGCTAGTCAGAATGGATGATGGGGAGTGGTGTTTGCAGCGTGCACATGATCAGAACCTTGAACTTATTGAAAGGGAGTTGGAGGTACAGTGTTTTTTTCAAGTAAGTCTTCCATATTAAAAGGGAGAATTTCTTTTTTTTCCAAGTAAGATGTTGTATCCAAGGTATTAAAAGTTAATGGTTTTCAAATAATTAAAAAGTCTAAGCTAAGTGTTTTCCCTAGCCATAAGAAATTTCTTCCTTGATTCTAAAAGGAAAGATCTATTTCATTCAGTGTTTTTATTTTTATTTTTCCTAAATGTTCATGAAATAGTGTTTTTTTTTTTTTTTTTTGGTTTATCTTTAGAATTTTTATGCTTGTAACTATCTCTAAATGTTGATGAATATATGATAAAGATATTAGGATCAGAGAGATGCTGTTCTCATGATTTTTAGCAAATTACCTAGTTAATAAACTTTACAATTGAAATTTATAATTTACTGCTTTTCCATGCATTAGCAATTAGTAATTCATTCTTCTTTCCAGAAGTAACATTCATATATTTGTTGATGGTGAATTGAATTTCTCTCTATTTTGGAAAAGGTGTCAAAATACTTAAGTTGAAAAAACTTATCCAAGAAACATTGCATTTAGAATTTGTGAAAATGAGACTTTTTGTCATACTTTATGTAAGATGCTTTCTATAACACATAATGGAAATGAAGTCACATTAAACTGGGTAGTATTTTGCCTTTTAATCAGTCAGTTTAAATTGGTAATTTGATGTTCTCTGCTAACACTTCCAAAACAGAATAAGGTGTTCCGGTTTTTAATAGATGATAAAAGGTACTTTTTTGCCTTTGTAACATACTTTTTCTTCAACTCAATGTCAGCTATGAAGAACAAATCTATATTAAGATAACAAATCTCTAAAAACAATTGACTTCCGATTGACTTTCTTGGAGTTTTATGTTAGATGTGAAGCAAGTTTTAAAGCCAAGCGTAATATGAAAATCAAATTTTAGATTTTGAAACTTGTACTGAGCCCTGTTTAAATCTAGATTTGATTTAGGAATTAGATGATGATTGTGAGATAGCCTTAAAATTTTAAACTCCATAGTTGTCAGTGTATGAGGATTACATAAATTCTTTTTTTTTGAGACGAGGTCTCACTATTTTTGCCCATGGAACCGTAGGCTCACATTGCCCGGGGTACCACAAACTCAAGCAATCCCCAGCCTCAGCTTTCCAGGTAGCTGGGATTACAGGCACACGCCACCATGCCCAGCTATTTTTTTGGGAACTAGGTCTCGCAGTGTTGCCCCAAGTGGGACTCGAACCCCAATCCCTAGCCCCAGCCGCTTCATAGGCTGAAGCTTACAGGCACGAGCTACCATGCCCGGCTTGCATAAATTCTTTTCTGACACAAATTTTTTTTACTTCATTCTCTGCAGAAACTAATTTAGATTTCTCAGTGAAAAGTAAATGGAGGAATAATTTGACATTTTATTTATACTTGCTTACTTCTGTTGTTCACAGTTTTAAATAATTGCAATCACAATGAGTAGCCACAGCCCAATAAAAGAATATAAAAAATTAAGCTTAGTATTTTAAATGTTAGTGATTTCATTTGATAAGGTTTTAGAATGCCGTTTTTCTTTTTCTTTTTTTTTTTTTTTGAGACTAGGTCTCGCTATTTTTGCCCATGGAACCGCAGGCTCTCGTTGCAGACTCAAACAATCCCCAGCCTCAGCCTCCCAGGTAGCTGGGATTACAGGCGCACGCCACCACACCCAGCTATTTTTTGGGACTAGGTCTCACTACGGGCCCCAGGTGGGACTTGAACCGCGATCCCTAGCCCCGGCCACTTCATAGGCTTACAAGCACGAGCCACCGTGCCTGGATCCATTTTTCTTGATCTGAAAGAATATACAGATTGATCCTGACTTAAATTACAAATTCAGAAATGTAATAAGAATATACACTTTACAGGCATTAGGAGCTAGTGGTGTTTGTTTTGCATGAATGAAGCAGAAAGATAAATGGGGTTTGATAGCAACTAAGATTATGAATTAGAATTTGTTTTTCTTCAAAGAATAGGAATAAAGTACAGGTTTGTCACTGCTGAGGTATGTATTCTTGAGATCTAATGTGCACACATCTTTCAGCTGTAAATAAATAGCTTTTGGGTGGCACTTTCTGTATTAGACTAATCGACTAATGTGATGAGAAAGTTATATATTTACCTATTTTTTAAAATATGTTTTTGAAGTTAATTGTACAGAGAAGATAGTAAAGTACTTCACTAGCAGAATGAATCTAGTTGGAATTTTTAATGGAATTTTTTGGAATTTTTTTTCTCAAATAAGACACCTAAGTATTAATGTTACTCTTTATAGGCTAGACAAATGGCTGCTGTTCTTCTAAGACGTCTTTTATCCTCTGCATTTGATGAAGTTTATCCAACTCTTCCTTCTGATGTTCAGACTGCCATCAAAAGTGAACTACTAATGATTATTCAGATGGAAACACAATCTAGTATGAGGAAAAAAATCTGTGATATTGCTGCAGAGCTCGCCAGGAATTTAATAGGTATGTATGTATTTATTACATAAATTTATTACTATCGATGGAGTCTATCCTCTTTAAAAATCCTTTCAGTATTGAGTAGTTGAGTACCTTTATTTCATTCAAAGTGAGAGTAATTATGGATTGTGCAGCTAGAGCCAAAAATTGGAGATACTTGTAAAATCCAATCACAGCATTTATCTACCATTTGTCTATCAGACTTCAGAACATCCATCTGGAAAAATGATTTTGTAGTTTGCCTGAAAATTGTTGGTTTTATCTCCCCTTAATCTGTAAAGTCCACTGTATCTGTTTTGTAGACCTGCCAACAGAAGTCAAAATGAGGTGCTTTTACTGTTAATTAGTAAATTTATACTGTATACAGATACTGTAGTATACAATTTTGCTATATACATCCTAAATACCCAAAAACATATTGAAAGGAAAAATTAAAAATCTTACCTATATTTAAACTGTTTTTTGGTCACACTGAAAATATTAATAATATAACTAAGTTTTTGTTTGTGTTTTGACATTCTTATCTGTGATTTTGCACTCAGTTAATTTATGGGACATTTTTAATGTTTGAAGAGAAAACCATTCACCACCTGAGGGCTGAACAGAATGATGCCTGTTGTGCTTCATAAGTCACGATACTAGCATTTTAACTTCAGCTACCACTGTACAGACACTGCTTTTAAGCATTCTGAGTGTGGAGATAGGAAACTTTATAGGCGACATAATTTCTAACTCAGAATCACTTAGTAATGGAAACATTCCCATTACATTTCACAGTGCTTCCTCCATTGATCTGTTAATACCATCAATCTCGGCACATTTGTCTTTTCAGTAAAGTTCCATAAGTAAGAGAGAAATATTTTTAAGTATGGTAACTCATCTGTAATTCCTCCAACTCTTTAGATCTTTATGACGGTATAATCAGTGAGTCCCTCAACTGATATGGTGACTTTTTGTGGTTGCTTTTTCTCCCCCCCCCCATTATATTTTAAGGCTTTGTTTTAATAAGTTAATGAATTGATGTTATCCTATAGCATTTAAAACTGCATGCATACTGCTGTGGGCCCTGGGGTTCCCACTCGTATTTTACCTGTTTGAAAGTGATAGTTTGATTTCAAAACCTGCTCACCAAATACTTGCTTTGCCTACGTTTAAACTCTTTAATAGAACATATACAGGATATGACCCTGTTAGTCTACAGATGCTCCTTCTCTCCAAATGTCACTTCTTAGAAATAGCTACAACTAATATCCATTCTTACGTAGCCTAAACATACAGGATTGCTTTTAATAAGATGGTGGCAGTGCCATTTTTTAAGTGGTATGTTAAGTGATTGAACACGTTGCTTTATGGAAACTTTTAAAATATAGAACAAGTTGGCCAGGCATGGTGGCTTGTGCCTGTAAGCTTCA
This sequence comes from Uropsilus gracilis, assembly GCA_004024945.1. Taxonomy (NCBI): domain Eukaryota; kingdom Metazoa; phylum Chordata; class Mammalia; order Eulipotyphla; family Talpidae; genus Uropsilus; species Uropsilus gracilis. Next base: position 8,701 of record PVHY01017707.1, read on the forward strand.
GCCTATGAAGCGGCCGGGGCTAGGGATCGCGGTTCAAGTCCTGCCTGGGGGCTGTAGCGAGACCTAGTTCCAAAAAAATAGCTGGGTGGGGTGGCGCTTGCCTGTAATACCAGCTACCTGGGAAGCTGAGGCTGGGGATTGCTTGAGTCCATGGTACCCCGGGCAACGAGAGCCTGCGGTTCCACGGGCAAAAATAGTGAGACCTAGTCTCAAAAAAAGAACAAGTTAATATTTTCTCCTACTGCATATTTTAAGTACAACTCAGTGAAATGAAAGGATTCACCCTTGATGTTCTAAAGTTTTGACTTAACTCAAATATTTTATACCTGGACGTCTTCACTTTTAGATGAGGATGGCAACAATCAGTGGCCTGAAGGTTTGAAGTTTCTTTTTGATTCAGTCAGCTCTCAAAATATGGGACTTCGGGAAGCCGCCCTACACATTTTCTGGTATGTACAGTGATCTTGCTTTGTTAATATTAGGAATGCCCAAAGTGCTTGAATCATTGTTTTAGTCTAACTTTAGACTTACCACAAAGCCTTTTAGATAAATTTTATATGTGTGCTGACAGTCAAATTGAAAAAAAACCAAAAAACACAGCTTTTTTTGTGTACAAGGAGTCTGCAATTTTATTTCTTTCCTTTGTCCATTTTGAGTCTGGAAAAGGTTCTGGGATGGCTACTTCTTTCTGTGGAGACTGATGCAGTACCCCAGCATAGCTTTCTTGTGAAATAACTAAATTGTGAAATAATTAAATGCTTTAATAACAGCATTTGAAAGAAGCAAAGGATAGTGCTAGTGAATCCTCACTGTTTTCTGGTTTTTTGTGACCAAACCTTAATGAACCATGTTGATAAATTCCTGTATATACAAGCAAGGGTTCCAGGTTTTGAACTAAATGATTGTCATTAATATGTTTGCCCTATTCTATTACTATGCAGTTCTGCACCTAAAGCATAATTGGATTTATCATTTTTTCTAAATCATAGGTGTTCTTTTGTATAAGCATCAGAAGACAAAGTTAGATCACATAGCATTTTCTGTTTCACAGCTCTGTTCTATTTCACAGTGTATCTTGTTTCTCAGTAGTCCCGAGTAGAAATGTAAGGGAGAGCATCGAGTTGAATTGTTGACTAGATTTAGGTATAGTTCGCAGCTCCTGGCTTGCCAAGACTAGGAGGAGTGGATGGTTAGAGATCATGGCGACTGCAATCAGAAGACTGATGCCCTTGTCCTTCCCTTGCACACCAAGGCAGCTTCCTCCTGAGACAGTGATGATGATGATAAGGCATGGGGACTGGCATGGGTTAAGAAGTAGTGTGTGCCCAGGTCACCTCTGTGCCCAGCCCGACCCTCTCCACGGTGTGTTTCCATTCATTTGATTCCCAAAATGCATTGCTTGGGAGATGGGTAGGTCTGTTGATCATGATTAGTTTGCACTTCTCAGTCAGACATCAAAGATTCAAGTGCTAATTACCAGCATTGAGAACTAATATTATTCCTGAGGTAGAAAAGAAAGACTATTAGTTGTCCTCGCTGAAATATGAGTAATACACTATGTTATTTTTAAGAGTTCTTTGACTCTTTTATCGCCCCTAGGAACTTCCCTGGAATTTTTGGGAACCAACAGCAGCACTATTTAGATGTCATCAAACGGATGTTAGTTCAATGTATGCAAGATCAGGAGCATCCATCGGTAAAGAATCTTGATTCTTCTAATGTTAGCACATCTGATTTAATATAGCTTCTAATTTATGATAGAAACTTATGTGTTTGGCAGTTGACTTTCCTTTTATGCTTTAAAATTCGAGCACTAGCAGGCTGTCAGCAGAACTGAAGCATAGAGCAAGGGGGAGGGGTGGGGGGGAAGAATGGGGACAAGAAATTAAGATGATGGTTCACAGGTGACAAGGTGGTGGGAGAACCTTGGGTAGATCGTGATGTAAAAAGGTGTATATGCACAGTCAAATAAAAGAAATGCAAGCACTAGTTCTGTTGATTTTTAAAAAATACATCTTAAGAAACCTTGAACTTGAATCTACAAAAATGTCTCATTTGACATTGTTTACACTCTTCATTTTAGATCAGAACATTATCTGCTAGAGCTACAGCTGCATTTATACTTGCAAATGAGCATAATGTTGCTCTGTTCAAACATTTTGCAGACTTGTTACCTGGCTTCTTACAGGTAAGGAAACTGTAGATTGACAGTGATTCTGTCCTTCCCTGGGGTTCCTGTGCCTGATGTTCGTGTTAATAGTTCAGCAGAAGGTGCTGCCTTCTCTGGGAGTAGGCTCTGGGGGTGGGTGTAACAGTGAAGAAGTAAGTCTGTCATCCCCTGGTGGGCTCTTGGCTGTTGCCTTTGATAGACTTTCGATCACTTGAAATTTTATGATAAAGATTCAGATTTTTTCTATACTGTGATAAAAGTACTATAAGTAATTGATGCTTATTTTTATATATAGCCCACAAAGGTTATTCCCATTAATTCAGTCAATTAACCTATAAAATTTTCATGTTCATTCATTTCACATAAGGAGAAACTAAGGAAGAGAAGATAAGAAATTTTCCCAAGGTCACTGTTGGTGAACGGTGGAATCGTGCATTTCAGATCCACACTGGCCTATAGTCCTTACTCTTACCCGTGGAGCTTTTAACAGCTTAGATTGTAAATAGGTCGCCTCTTCTTGAGCTGGGAAGTCAAATAAGATTGGAAAAGTTTGGATTTTTTTTGACTTTGCAGATCCCAAACCTCGTTTTCTAATGATCGTGTTGTAAGTTCCCATATGGGAAATGCCTGCATATTACAACTTAGGTACATGCCCACACTTTAACAGTAACAATATATGGCTCCTAAAGTGAATACAAAGAAGAAATAAAAAGGAAGTAACATCTAATAAATATTATGCTTTTCCATATATAAATGTTAAGAAAAGACTGCAGTGAAGATGTAGTAGGTGACCTACACAAATGCATTAGTTAAAATTGTGGAGTGATACAGCGGTGTCACCAACAAATCAGACACCACGATTGCTGACTGTTGATGATTCAATTTCCAGAAGTGATAAAGTTCTAGACAAAACAAAATAGGTGGTTGTCATTACACAGTATTTACATTTTGGGTTGAAGCTAAGCAAAAAATAATTTGAGTTAGGTTCAAATCATTATAAATAAGCTTTGTTTCTTTTTACTTTTGTGCATGCTTTCTCTTGATATATATGATGTATATGCTATATTATAGGGTCTGTTTAGTTCGTCATAAGCATCTGTGTCACAGATAAATAGGACATGAGTGCCCCTGCCTTTACCAGTCCTCAGTCCTGATGACCAAGGAACAGCTACTGGAAGCAGCAGTACCCTGTTTAGAACCCCTGGCTCAGGGTGGATACCCAGGAGCTGGAAAACTTTCCTATGTGATGCCGTTGTTAGGAAAGTGATGCCGTTGTTAGCAGGATTTACTTAGTAGGAGCATTTCCCCCACGCATCAAACTGAAAAAAGTTATCAATGACAAAACTTTAGCTGTTTTGTTCTTTTGTTTTAGGAGGTTTTTTTTTACCTAGAAGTCTCAAATTTAAGTGAAATCTCATTTTTCTTCCTTTGAATTTAGAGTAAATTAAAACGTTTGCCGAAACTATTGACTTGTCATTCTGAAGTAGGCATCGATGGAGAAGACTTGCTTAAACACCACACACCGTGACCCAGCTTGATTTCAAAAAGAAAGGAATTGGGTGATATTAGACACGTCCAGTGTATCCTAGCTAGGTCTGAAGGTGACTAGGCCATGGAGAGTGAAAGGGCTTCCTTCTGGTGGTGAAAGCAGTTCCTTGAGGTCCTGATTGTAGACTCATTGTTTTGCTTTTAACTTTGATACCAGTCTTTGTCTTATACGTTTTTAGTTCTCAGCAATCAAAGGAAGATGTACTGGTGGCTGTGGATATTATATTTGCAAAATATAATTTGCTCAGCAAAAATGTTTCTCTGTGGTGTGACTTTTGAACTAAGTTCTTTTTTTCCTTGTTTAATCTTTTCCAGGCTGTTAATGACTCTTGCTACCAGAATGACGATTCAGTCCTAAAATCCCTTGTTGAAATTGCAGACACTGTTCCGAAGTATTTGCGTCCTCACTTAGAGGCCACTTTACAGCTAAGTCTAAAGGTAAACGGAATTCTTCAGTAAGTCTTCTGTTTGTTGTTCTCAGTCATCTGAACTATTAAATCTATGCAAATGTATCTTCTTTGTAGTTGTGTGGAGACACTAGCCTCAATAATATGCAGCGCCAGCTTGCCCTTGAAGTAATCGTGACCCTCTCGGAGACAGCAGCTGCTATGTTAAGAAAACATACCAATATTGTTGCACAGACTAGTAAGTCCAGAGGTCTTTGAGCAGTTTTTGTTAAACATGGAAAATTTGTAAGGTGGACTTGGTGTGGTAATTGTGTGAATTCACGTATTTGTTCATAATAATGAGTCATTTCCAAAATCAGATGAGTCCATGAATCTGGGAAACTACATTTCTGTACTTGTATGGCTCTAACGTGGCAGCTATGCAGCTGAAACTTCTTAATGCCAGGCATGATTTGGAATACTTGGAAATAAAAGCCCTGTATGGAGAAAATTGAGTAATAGAAGAACTAAATGGTGGCTCTCCTCAGTTACGATAGATGGAGCCTAAAGTTAATGTCAATGAGTATAGGGCTCAGAGTAGCCACGAGAATTTTGACAGGGTGGAGATCTCATCTCTTGACTATGAATATTGAATTTGTTGGTGTTGCAGGTATGGACAAAGGGATCTAATTTAGTGAAAGAGTCAAGAAATGGATTCACTTACCCAGAAACAAGGCAGAGTTGGGTAAATTCTTCAAAGGTTGTTGGAACAACAATTTCAGCCTCAGATTCTCAATAAAAAATATTTTTGCTTGGTTTAAGCACCTAAATAGTAGGAATATATTTTACAGGTAAAGCGTGATAGAAGAGGATTTTTTTTTTAAAAGACTGAATCACAGGCCGTAGGCACAAGCATTGCTAAGTTCACAAATAGCAGGGGGAAAAAAATAAAGTTTTTCAACAGACTATTAGTGTCTAGTGTCTACCTTTTTACATAGAAGAAAGAAGGTGAGCACACTGGGAGAGAAGCATCGTAGTGTATGCAGTCAGTTGCGTGTCTGTGTCGAGGACATTTACAACAAAGGGATTTTTTACTAGGTCTCGCTATTTTTGCCCATGGAATGGCAGGCTCCCATTGCCTGTGGTACCACAGACTCAAGCAGTCCCCAGCCTCAGTTTCCCAGGTAGCTGGGATTACAAGCGCGCGCCACCACACCCAGCTGTATTTTTTTTTTTGGAACTAGGTCTCGCTATGGGCCCCAGGCGGAACTCGAACCTCAATCTCTAGCCCCGGCTGCTTCATAGGCTGAAGCTTACAGTCACAAGCCACCGTGCCCGGGCCTACAACAAAGGGATTTTAAACAACTAGTGAACGTTACCCAGTCTTGACAAAGCTAGTGCAGTTCCAGGAATATAGATTGTCAGAAAGTTTAAAGACATCAGGTGCAGGTGAAGGTATGGAGCAGAGAGGTCACGGCTGTTACACAATTCCAGGGCACTTCACAGTTTATGAAATAAAATGGGCGGCCTCTTAAACTTCTACTGGGAATACAGGTTCTTACTGCTGCCATGGAGGGCTGTTTTGTGGTTTAGTGATATTGAAGGTAGTGTAACAACTGCATGCCCTGTATTCGTCCAGGAGACAAGTACAGGAATATCATCAAAACAAATGTTATGCTAAGAAAATCTTTAGAAATGTCCATCAGCAGAACAGTAGATAGTGTATTTAGCAGAATGTTATAGTTAAATTTATGTGTGTCAAGACAAGTGTCAGGATACATAGTTAATTATATAAAAAATGCAATTGAATTGGTACTGTATTTTCTGTATAGATAATAAAAATTTGTTGTTCAGGTATAAAATTAGCTTGGGCTTAAACATTGATTAGGGTGTTGGTCTCTGGTGGGGGTTGGATTTGGGAAGATTGAATTTTAATCCTAAATGTTATTTCTTAGAACAAGATCTAAGCAAGTATGATGAAAGGGTTAAAATTAACAAACCAAATATCCGTTACCTGGGCCAATAATTTTTTTTCTTACTACCCTAGAGGCAAAGGAAATCTTTTTAAATCTTAAATTCTTGTTTGTAAATGATGATATTGAGAAAATAAAAAGTCAGCTTTGGGTCTAAAGTAATTGTTCACTTTAGTTCCTCAGATGTTAGCGATGATGGTTGATCTTGAGGAAGATGAGGACTGGGCAAATGCGGATGAATTAGAAGATGATGACTTTGACAGGTAATCCCACACTCCAGGTTCCATGTGGAGGTTCCTGACAGAATAGAGTGAGTTCAGCTGGCAGTGAACATGGGATTGTAGGCCGACTCTAAGCTGCTGGGTTCTGAAACCTGAATTTAAATGTTGAAATGTGAAACGTGGGACAGTTAGGCTTTCTTTTACAGCACATTTTGTGAGTAATGCCATAACTATCTTTGACACTTGTTCATACTCAACTTTTGAGTCTGTTTTAAAATATCTTTTAAAGATACAAATAAAAATTTACTGTGATTAATGGCTTTATATGCATAGACAACACTTGTAACAGTTGTTCCCACACATTTCCCTGTGAAACTCCATATTTTTCCAACGTAATATAACTCTAGAAGGATAGTGAGTGACAGGATTTACAAGATTTGCCCTCCGGTAAGCAGTAGACTTACTGTTTTACTATCTCAACTTCGGAAGCTCTCTGGAATAAAGATTCTTGGGGCTAAGTCCACCAAAACCCATAGTCACTGTCCAGCTCTGTTCTTTTGATTATTTTAGTAGTGGTGAAGGTACAGTACCGTATTATAGACTCAGAGGGAGAGGAGGGAAAGTTGGGTGGGTTGTCCAAGGGTACATAACATAGTCAGTGGGTAGAATAGGGCTTAATGCCGTTTCTTTACTCCTCCCTGTGCATCCTGTCACCATCCTTTCTTAAATAAGAACAGAAACTATTCCCCTAACAGACCACAGTTAGTATCAGCTGTTAGAGCCGATGGTAAATAAAAGCTAAAGATATTTAACTTAGCAGGGATGTATAGTGCATATTTGAGGATCCCAGTTTTAAAACAGTCGTTTTAAATAACTTCCTGAAGTTATTATGGCTTCTTCCGGGAGTACTGTTGTAAAGGGTATGAAAGTGATCCTTCACTGGGAGTCACCTGCTGGACTTAGAGGTCAGCTCAGGTTTCCTTTGCCTTGAGCAGTTACTGTAATTGCTGCTTTTTTGCCTTTAACTTGCCCCATAAAGCCACATAAATTTGTATAGTTTATGAAGCTATTTGGAACTAGATGTATAATATTTTCTGATTATTTGAGTGACTAGCCATATTTTCAAGATGAGTCTTGAGTCTGGAACCTGTTCTGAAGATCGGTAGTCTTCACAGATCAGCTAGGATTGATGCATGCGACAGCTGATGAATCTTGCAGTTCTAAGACAGTGCAGAGTTTTAGACCCAATGAATTTCTTCAAATTACAGTGAGAACACTGAAACTTAGTTTTGCCTGTGCATGCTTATTGGCAGTGTTACTTGTACCTCTTTAAAGGTAAATAAACCAACAGCAAAAAAAAAAACCAAAAAACAAAACAGTCACTCTCATTATACCATTAAGGGTTCTATATTCTGCTCATTGATGAGTTTACAGGCTGCATGCCCCGCCTGAAAATGAGATACACAATGCTCTCGCCGCCCTGCTCATGCCTCAGTCAGAAGCATCCGAAACGATGTTTTAATCAACGAGGAAGGCTGTGGGGGCAAGAGAAAGACATGGGAGCTTGATTAAACTATGGTGAATCGTAATTTAAAATTAAAAAAAAAAGTGTTTTTGCTTTCCCCTTTTCAGTTCTAGGGTTTTTAATCCCAAGCTACACTGCATTCAAAGGACAGCTTGGGTCATTCTTTTCAGTGCTGGCTTAATGACATGTTTAGGATTATGTCTGCAGTATACCACTCTACCTATTTGAAGAGGTAATTTTTTGCTTGCCTGTAGCAATGCAGTTGCTGGTGAGAGTGCTTTAGACAGAATGGCTTGTGGACTCGGCGGAAAGCTGGTTCTACCCATGATAAAGGAACACATTATGCAAATGCTTCAGAATCGTAAGTTGTCCTCCAAATGCTAGGATAATGCAGTGTGACTTTCTAAATTTTAAACACTAACAAACACTTAGACTATGTCTGAAAACTAATCAGCCTATCTATAGTCTGTTTAACCTATCTTTTACATAATGTAGCACTCTAATTCATTCATCTTTGGCAGCATTCAGTCTAAAGAATGTTTTTCTCTTGTAAAGTTAATATTTTGATTTTTGTTTTCTTTTTTTAAGTTCAAATACAGACTTGTATAAATCAAAAGATTTATTGGTGACTTCTGTCTCTGTAGGTAAACCATTCTCTGAGACGTCTCTCTGACCTCATTTAGGCATGGATGCGTTTTTCAGTTCCCATACAGACGCATCGTATTTCCTTCATGCTTTGTGTCACTGTTGATCATGCCAGCACTGTGTACACCGTACCATTTTTTAGCAATCACATCACACTCTTATTCCTCACTACTCAATGTTGATAATTTTTACTGATTACAAATAATGCTAATGCTTATATTCTTCTAGAGAAATCATAGCTTGCTTGTATAAATATTTATATCTGTCCAGGTACATTGCAAGCAATAGACCTTGAGGCTTTAATTAAACTGTTAAGTAATAAAATGGAGAAACAGAATACCAGCTTCAAATGAAAGGGAACTGTTGAGAACTCTAGCTCTTTCTGCTATTTATATCTTTCCTTGTTCTGTGTGATTCTTAAATATATTGAAAGAACAGGTTCCAAAATCACTGTTTTTAGCAATGCAATTTTATATCTTGGGTCTTCAATAATGTATTTTGCCCTTTTTAAAATCTCTTTAATACTTTGTTGTTGTTGTTTTCAAACTTCCTGTTAAGGGGTTAGAGACCATCAGCATTACAACTTGCTCGGCCAGTAAGAGCTATAAGGAAGAATCTTTAACTCTTAGTTTTGAGATAACATAAAGACCAGAGACAGTAAGTTTGTACACTGTCAGCCAGTTATCAGCGTTTCTCCACTCAATGCACACTTTTCCAGGTAGACTTTTTGTGTATGTGGTAATGATATGCAGTGCTTTGGATTTTGACATGCCAGAGGTCTTTGTATATGCTATTGAACTTAGTAAAGATTTGTTGCTGCCAAATATGTTATTTTGAGCCAATCTTTCGCACCTTGTAGGAAAGTGATGCTTGCCTTACACCCAGAATGAGGGTTGGAGCCCACAAGGCACTTAATATATGAAAAATTAACTTTATCTTAAAATTTTAGTTTTATTACATAAGCTTTTGCTTTCAATAACAACAATTTTTTAAATCTTGAAAGTCATAAAAAATTAGCTCTGGTAAAATTTTGGGTTTTTCTACAAATTGGTTGACTCTTCTTACATAAAATGTTCCCAGACTTTCTGTTCTTGTGCCCCTTATTCTTAAAAATTAATGAAGATGTCTGTGTGCTTTTTCAAGTGGGTTAAATGCAATTTTTAAATTGCATTTAAAAATAGCAATATTGAGCCCCGTTATATTAATAGAAATATTTTTCATAAAGAATTGGCTTCCCAAACAGAAAAATAATAGGAATTTGTTACGTTCCCTTTTCTGTATTTTTGTCATTATCAGTATCTTTTTTTTTTTTTTGTCATCAGTCTCTTAAGTGCATTTTCATTCTATTTCACTTTTATTCAGCTCTCCAGATTTTAACATGATGCAGTCCCCTGACATACTCCATTTCCATTGTACCCTCAAGATGAGAGTGAACAAGTGAAATTATTAAGTAGTTTTGACCTTGTGTCCTCACACCCCTCCTTGAAGGAGCTCCAGAGTTCTCAGATCCCACTTTGAGAACTGTAGCATGCGCAGCTCCCACTCTCAGTGCATCTTGCTTTGTTGCCCAAGGAATTTTTTTTTTTTTTTTTAAAATTTTTTAGACTAGGTCTTGCTATTTTTGCCCGTGGAACTGCAGGCTCTCATTGCCCAGGGTACCACAGACTCAAGCAATCCCCAGCCTCAGCTTCCCAGGTAGCTGGGATTACAGGCGTGCTAGGTCTCACTACGGGCCCCAGGTGGGACTTGAGCCGCAATCCCTAGCCCCGGCTGCTTCATAGGCTTAAGCTTACAGGCACAAGCCACCATGCCCGACTTGCCCAAGGAATTTAAAGTAACCTAAGGGGAACAATGGCATAGTAAGCACAAATGCTCGGAAATGAGTCTGGGAAATGATGTATTGGAAGAGGCTGTGACGTCCAGTGCAGTAAACATTGTTTACTAATATTGATTCTATAGTCGAAAAGTAAGTAACCATTATTAGTATTAGAAAACAAGTGAGATTCATATTCTTTTAGCCTATTATCAAATAAAAACAATGTTTAAACGCATGTTTTTCTCCTTGCCTTTTTCCCCCATTAAAAAAGTGTAATGTGACTATAGAAATAAGTAAATCTGTATTCAACAAATAATTGAGTAGCCCAAAATCCTGTTGTTTGCAGTAAGCCTCAGGGGGAACATTTCTGTTTCAACTAATTGATACAGTGTGAAGCTCTTCCAGGTTGCCTTTTAACTTTGGGGTAGAGATAGGTGAAATACGTTCCCGTGCAATGAAATCGTCTAGTCAGGCACTTGTTCTGTCTGTTTTCCTAACATCTCTGTTAAAATATTTTCGTGTTTTCCAAGTAAGGGTTGTACTCTAACCGCTGGAATGGCTTGTTTATAGTGTCTGATCGCTGTTCTTCATGTGTTGTTCTTTCACAGCTGACTGGAAATATCGGCACGCAGGATTAATGGCCCTATCTGCCATCGGTGAAGGCTGCCACCAGCAGATGGAAGGAATTCTAAATGAGATAGTAAATTTTGTTCTGCTTTTTCTTCAGGATCCTGTAAGTATTCCTAGACGTTTGATAACTCACAGTAGCGTAGTTTCCCATGGGATGCCATTGCCTTGACTAACACGCAGGGATGTCTTCCAGCATCCACGTGTAAGGTATGCAGCCTGTAACGCTGTGGGACAGATGGCTACAGACTTTGCACCTGGATTCCAAAAGAAATTTCATGAGAAGGTAAGTCAGAAATCCCTCTGTACTCAGACTTGCAGACGTCTGGTGTTTCAGAATTCATCTCAGCACGGTTTCCTGCCACAGGTGATTGCAGCGCTGCTGCAGACCATGGAAGACCAGGGCAACCAGCGTGTGCAGGCCCACGCCGCAGCAGCGCTTATCAACTTCACCGAGGACTGCCCCAAGTCCTTACTCATCCCCTACCTGGACAACCTGGTGAAACACCTGCACTCCATTATGGTACTTAAGCTTCAGGAGGTAAGTTTCAAGATCTTTAAGCCTCTTTAGGAATGAGGTTAATTTGGTGGGTGAGACCTGGAGAAAAGGGGCTTTGGGGCCTGGCATGGAAGAATAGGCAGTTAGGAGGAGGATGCTCTGAGGTTGCTCTGAGCAGAGTAATTCAGACTTGATCTGGGACAGCATCAGTACTGGAAGTGGGAAAGACCTAGCCTTAAGGCTAGGAGAAATCAGCGTGTGAATTGCCTTGAAAAACTGATAACATGTAAGTTTAGAGGAACCATTTTATGTTCTTAGCTCCTGCAAGAAATCATGGTAATGTGATTATAGGAAACTCACATAATGACTTTGTGTGAATCATAAACAAACAAGGTAGATTTATGGCCAAGACCCGTCGTTCATGCGGTTGTTCTGGGTGGTAATGGAAGTTACGGGAGGAAGGTGATTCTAGAAGACAGTTCTCTGGAGCAATTTCTTTCTGCCAGTTTGAGTTAAAAAGATAAGAAGCCAGAAAAAAGTTGGCCTCTATTCTCACCTGGGTGACAGAAAAGGAAAAAAACGTGAACGAGAATATCCATTTTGCTTTAAGTATGTTGAAATTTTAAGTAAGGCCTTGCCATCCAAGCAGGTTTATAGCAGTACAACCTTAAAAATAACTGAATGATGTTAATTTCTTCTGCAATTTAGTTGGACAGCCCGGAACACACGTAGCGGGCGCAAGTAAAGGAAAAATCATAAGGACAGACATGAAAGAAATTTTGAGAGATCAGATTCATACTCGAATGCTAATTACTTTGAGATAAGGCAGAAATAAGTAAGGAGCACTATGTTAACGAAGAACCCATACAAATAGTTCAGCAGGAATTCTTAAATTTGTCCAGAACCTTCCGTCTGCAAGCTAGCTATTGGAGGGTGGTCTCGGCTTGCTGTTCAGAAAAGCTTCTGAGGGGATTATTTCTCTCATTTTCTTATCTGTGGCTCTGTTTTGTGTGTCTTCTTTCTAGTTGATTCAGAAAGGCACCAAATTAGTTTTGGAACAAGTTGTGACATCTATTGCATCAGTTGCAGATACTGCAGAGGAAAAATTTGTCCCATACTATGACTTATTTATGCCATCACTAAAGCACATTGTTGAGAATGCAGTTCAAAAGGAGCTCAGACTTCTCAGAGGGAAAACGATTGAATGCATCAGCCTCATTGGTCTGGCTGTTGGGAAGGAGAAGGTAAGTGGCTTGTGTGAGTGGACTGTGAATGTCCTGAGTGCTTGGGTGCCTGGTTTTTCCCCTTTTTGTTTTCTTTTTTTTTTTTTTAACCCCTCATTATCCTGTCCTTATATATATAAATTATTGCCCTTTTTATCATTAATATTAAGATTTATTTTTGATGCAGTTTTGCTTTTGGAACCAACCCCTTTCCCTTCTACGTAAACTCTCTCTCTTGAGGGAGGCATCTGGGGTTCAAGAGCCATCATCCAAAATTTACTTTTACTCATTTAAATGTTCGGAAACATTCCATTTGCTTTGCTGTTAATCAAAAGACATCAGCCTCCTAAAGAGAGAGATTCATCCTTGAGGAGGTAATTAGCAGGAACCGCTGGTCAGTGTTTTCCTTCCAGGCGATATCCCGTGATTATCCAGGCTCATCTAAAACCAGTTTCTGTGATGGTGGCCTTTCGCATTCTGAGCCTCAGGCATCTTGACTTAGAACCTCTGTCTGGTCTCCTCAAGCCAGCGTCAGTTTTAACATAGAAATTGTTTTCTGTAGGACGCTGAGAAGCTAACCAATAAAGCGTTTCTGTTTCCATGTTTTATATCAAGATGTCTTTAAAACACTGCCTGTTTATGCCATGAAGATCGTCAAACTGCACAGTTAAATGCAAACCGGTAGAGTTCGAGGAAGTCACCCAAAATTTTCTTACTGGGTTTTGCTTGTCCTTTTCCTACTAGAAATACATAAATCGTAGACTGAAACTTGATGCCCTTAGGAATATTCCTATACATACGGCAATTCACTTTGACGCTTACTGAAATATGTATTTTTTTAGAACACTCAGTTCTTTGTAATGTAGATCAGACTTTTTCAAGATAATTTTATCTGTGAGTTTATGACCCAGCTGGGAATGTATAACCAATTGAAGGGTAAATTTTGCAAACAAAATTGTACCTCACTGGGCTGGAATATATGACTGACACTGGTGTTAATTTCCCCAAATAATTTCTTCTAGTTCATGCAAGATGCGTCAGATGTGATGCAGCTGTTGTTGAAGACCCAGACAGACTTCAGTGACATGGAAGATGATGATCCTCAGGTAAAGCGCCTTTGTGCACCCTGATCCTTTGAGAAGTTCGGGTTAAATGTACTAAGGAAAAAGCTGAGTGATGGATAGCTTGAGAATATCAAGCCCCGGTTTCAGAGACATTTTCTCTTCCTTTACTTCTCATGCCCTTTTTTTTCACAGTTCCTGTAGCTGCTCTGTCCAGATTCAACTCGTAGGTATTCTTGTGGGTCCCGTGCTTGGCCCCCTTAACTCCATTGCCTCGAGCTGTGTTGCTCACCATTACGGCTTCATCTTTCTGTGGTGCTCATGGCTTCCAGATCTCTGGATTCAGTTATCATCTACCCAGCCACTGACTAGGTAACACCATTTGGGTGTCTCCTGGCCTGCGAAAGTCACATGACTTCCCTGTCAGAAGAAAAAAGGCGTGTAGAACCCAGCAATCTTAGTGTTCTCTCTGTATGAGCAAACGTAGCTTTAGCTCAGAGAGAACCTGCCCCCACCAGCAGGCTAACTCATGCGTCACATCCGTTGCAAGTCTCCAGGGCCTGGGTACTGACGACACCGTTGTAATAGCGTTGTAAATGTCTGTCGTACCCATACTGTGGTTCGTAATGCCTCGTGCACAGCAGGCGCTAAGGAGCTGTTCACTTAGATTTTGACTTTACCCAGCCCCGTTATGATTCTTTCTCCCATAGCTTAAATAGGCCAGAAAATGAGCAAGTGGGGTGGAGTAGGAACAGCGTATGTTTTTCACAGTGGTATGTAAGCATACGTGGAATCTACATGTACCTAGATGGAAAGGCGGGCAGGATGCTTGTCAGGCTGCTAGCAGTAGGGCACCTGGGGGAGCTGCACACCCAGGACTGTGCCTGCCCTGCTCACCTTTGTTTCCGCAGGCAAGAGAGGCCTGCTGTGTCGAGAACACCTGGTGCAAGGGGACTTTATTGTCACACTTTGTTGTGTTTTGCTTTGATTATTTCCCCCTCCTTTGGACTGAAGAATGGAGAGTATGTGGGGGTGGGGGGGGGGGAGCTGTGGATGTCCATTTGCAACCAACAGGACGTACAGATCCTGCGAAGCAGGAGTCATTTCGTTGGTTATAGTCGCAAGGAGCCAGACCCAGATTCTCTGCAGCTGATGAAGTCTTGTAACTGCGGTGTCAGGAATGACTTAAAATATACCCAGCCCCTTCCTTGCACAGAAAAGTAAAACACTGACAAGAAGGCATGTCTTGGTTTCTCGGGCATTGATGCTCATTAAGTGGAATGCTGGACAGTAGGGAAACAAAGTCACGTGCGCTCTACTTGAGAAAATCGGTGCCAAGGTGAGACGGTACACCTGAAGCCTCTGCGCTGCCGTAAGCTAATGCCGCCTCAGTAAGAAATGGCTCCTTGCAGTCCTGGCCGCTGTTAGTTAGGAAAAGAACGAAACTGAGGATTGATTTTGAATGGAAGTTAGAGTGGAATGTGAACCGTTCCGAAAAGTAAGATCAGTGCCCAGGGCTGTCAGCCTGTGTGGTCCGGGCTCAGTGCTGCCTGCCGGAGGTGGCTCCCCAGTGCTTCTAGACGGGGGGATCACTTTTTTGCTCACTTGCTCTGTCCCCGTGTCCCAGAGCTCAGTGTTTGTAAACATCTTATGGCTTTAGAAGATGGCATTTATACTGGGCACGGTGGCGCATGCCTGTAAGCTTCAGCCTATGAAGCGGCTGGGGCTTGGGATCGCGGTTTGAGTCCCTCTCAGGGCAACACAGCGAGTCCTAAAAAATAGCTGGGCGTGGTGGCGCACGCCTGTAATCCCAGCTACCTGGGAAGCTGAGGCTGGGGCTGGCCTGAGTCTGTGGTACCCTGGGCAACGTGAGCCTGCGGTTCCTCAGGCAAAAATAGTGAGACCTAGTCTCAAAAAAAAGAAAGAAAGAAAATGACATTTACTGCTCATAGAGCCATGAAAGTATAAAGTGTAAGCCGTTGGTGACAAAGAAATGACTGATGATGCTTTGTCTTTTTCCCCCAAAATTACACCCCCCAGATCTCTTACATGATCTCAGCGTGGGCGCGAATGTGCAAAATCCTTGGGAAGGAGTTCCAGCAGTACCTCCCCGTGGTCATGGGGCCTTTGCTGAAAACAGCTTCCATTAAGCCAGAGGTGGCTCTTCTAGACAGTAGGTGTCTTCATATAAGGGCAGAGTGATTGCTGAATTCCTCTTTATTACTACTTTTGACGTGGATTTGTTTTTCCCTTTCCTGTTATTAGCCCAAGACATGGAGAATATGAGTGACGATGATGGCTGGGAATTTGTGAACCTTGGCGATCAGCAAAGTTTTGGTATTAAAACTGCAGGACTGGAAGAAAAATCAACTGCTTGCCAGATGCTGGTAAGTGATTATTATGTTTATTAAACCTTGTTTTACGATTTACAATATGTCTCACAGGAGTGCTTTGTGTACGTGTTCAATTGGTTCCAAGAGCTGGGAATATGGGAGGAGTATTGGTAAGAAGAAAGTAGAAGACCTGGGAATGTATTACTTTAAAAGTAAACTATAGAATCTTTTCCTTTCCCACTGTCCATCCATGTGGATAATTATTAATTAGTAACGCTGTTGATTATTAGCATTGCTGTTCTTAAAAACAACAAAAAATTAAACATACTTGAATTTATAGTTTAAATGCCTATTAATAAGAATGATTGGCAATCACTATATCCAGAAACATTCCACAGTGATTGCAGCGCTACTTGAGGGCAAGGATTTTTATCTCTTTGGGGACTTGGGTATAGTAAGTAGACAGCCAGGACATTTCTTTGAGTGACAGAAATGTGTTCTCATGATCGTTAAAGTAAAGCTGGTGTTACTTCACTTATGCAAAAAGCAGGGGCACAGTAGGAAAATCAATGTGTTGACAATAATTATCTTTTGATATTATATAATTTGAGGTTTCTTTCCTGTTACAAATGGTGTTATATACATTTCAGGGTTTGTTTGTTTTTTTATGTGAAGGAATTGAAATTATGGCCTGTTTGGCATAACTTTGGCACTTAAACCAAGGAAAAGTTAGTTGTTTAAATTTTATTTTGTATTAATAGAGTGTTATTACTGTCCTCCAATTCATTCAAAAATGCTCCTAGAACTTACTCTTCAATACTTTAACTGGCTAAAATTTATAAATATTTTGTAGTTTTGTGGTGTTTTTCTGAGCAAAAATTTCTGAAGAATACATGTTTAAACGAAATTATCAACTCTTAGTGAAGTGGAAGAAGATTAGTTTTCAAAACAGCACCTTTTTTCCATTTCACTGTTGAAATGTTTTCTTAGAAGTACAGTATGAGTCTGCAAGAGATTTACAGTTAAGTGGTACACTACAGTTCAGTTCTCGGTGTTTTTTATGTCTTATTTTACATTCTTTTTAGCTAAAAGACTAATTTGACAATCTGCCATGCACATCTAAATATGTATTTGTAGTCATGGTATAGTATTCTGTGGTCCATATGCTTTTAGCACTAATTCCAGTGCTTTGGTTTCAGGTTTGCTATGCGAAGGAGTTGAAGGAGGGCTTTGTGGAATACACCGAACAGGTCGTCAAGCTGATGGTCCCGTTGCTCAAGTTTTACTTTCATGATGATATCCTGCACATTTTGAACACGGCACATTTCAGATGTTGTTCACCTCAGCGACTAATCCGAATGTATGACTGTTGCTGTTTGTGTTTGTACTAGCAGTAGTGGCAGGTTGAGGACTTAGTTCTCTGGGCCTTTGTCTCCCTGGAACCCCAAACGTGAAAGAGAAAAGGTACCTCCTTCAGTTGACAGCTTTCTGTGGGCCACTGAGGGATTTTAGTGTTGCTATTTAATCAGCGTATGTTTACTGTTGTATACAGCTGCAGCTTTTCCCAAGGATCTTGTAATGTTAAGAAAGTAAGCCTGTTGTCAAGAGGTCAGAGATTCACTGATGTGTCTTTGTTAATGCTGAGAATCCTACACTCCAGAGGTGGATAACTGGCCCCTTTGAGGAGAAACGTCTTTTGTTGCATCTGCATGTTAAATGGCGTTTTCCTTAATAACAGTAGTAGTGAAATATGTAGGTACATGTTTATGCCTTTGCGTTACACGTGTGCTTGTGTGTGCACATGCCCACGCACACACACGTGCTTTCACAGGTGGGTAAAAAGACAAACCGGGAAGTGGCAGAATCTAAACCCAAACCCAGGTCTGCCCCAGAGCTCTTTGTTCTGGTTGTTTATGTAATTTCCTATCCTGGAGCACAAGGCAGGATTGTTTATAAGAGGAAGCCCCAAGATATTTTTATATGTGATAGGGAGAGGCAGCTTAATATTCATTGGAAACTGAAGGCTAGTACAGGAAGAATTGTTTTTCTTCCCCAGTAAAGTCACTGCGTTGGCATTTATCAGGAACTGTGTTCCCCCAGAGTTTGGAAGTAGGTACCTCCGACCCTTTCCCATCCCAGCCATTTCTCTTTTTGGGTTACATTTGAGCCATCAGAGGCCTGGTGTTCTGTGCCTCAGGCGTCGTTGCTACTGTGTTGTAGGTGACAGAAAAGGCAGAAGGTATTTCTCATGCGCAGAGAGACTACTTTTATGTGCGTAGCAGTCTTTGATGAACACAGGTTGCCCGGCTCTCATTAGCCCGGGGAGCACACCAACAGTTTCACAAGCAGAACGGTAACTCGTCTCGAAGGTGGGCTTGGATGACGTTGCCTTAACAATAGAACGTGTGCGGGTGGCCGCAGCAGAATCCATGCCTCTTCTCCTGGAGTGCGCACGAGTCCGGGGTCCTGAGTATCTCACCCAGATGTGGCACTTCATGTGTGACGCGCTCATCAAGGCCATTGGCACAGAGCCAGATTCAGACGTGCTCTCGGAAATAATGCACTCTTTCGCAAAGGTAAATGTTTCCTAGACTTGCCTTCTAGCCTTGAGTCTCTCCCCTGCCCGTGTTCTCGGTCACCCCCCTGTTGCTCACAGCGCCATAGCTTGCTTTGCCTTTGATCTGAAAGCGTCCTCAGCACTCCTGTGCGCATTAATCTTCTGTGATTCAGGAAAGGAGGCACGTGCCCAGGCCTTTGCCCCTTGCCCCTTGCCCCTAGTGTGGTCCTGTCTGCAGCACCCTCCCTGGCAGACTCCACTGCTGTCTTCGTACAGCGGGAATGTCTTGGACTTCTTGGGGACTGCGTGATCTGTTCCATCTTTGACTCCTCAGCAGCTAGCTGAATGTCTGGCCTTCAGACGTGCCCGATAAGAACATTTTTTTTTTTTAAACTTTTAAAATAATGTTGTAACAAATGAAATGTTTTCATTTTTTTTCATGTTTCCATGAGATTCTTACTGGAGTTTTAACTCTTGACTGTAAAAACTATTAAATCTTACAGCTTGTTTCTTCACTTACCTCATTTTAGTGCATCGAAGTAATGGGAGATGGATGCCTTAATAATGAACACTTTGAAGAATTGGGAGGTATATTGAAAGCTAAACTTGAAGAACATTTTAAAAATCAAGAATTGCGGCAGGGTAAGTTTTCTTTGCTTTCATTCTGAATGTAACCCTTAATCGTTTTGGCCACCATTTAAAAAGACATTTATTTGGGTGTGTTTTAGTTAAAAGACAAGATGAAGACTATGATGAACAGGTGGAAGAGTCACTACAGGATGAGGTAAATTATTCCCTTCAGAATATGACCGTTTGTATATGAGAGATTTTTTCATGTTCACATCTCTTACTCATTTGACTGGTCACTCGGATGTCATCTGTGATCTTCCGCAGAAAAGTTGCACGTGTAGTTTTATTAATTTCAAGAATGTTCAGTGATTTGAAATGAGCCGATCTGTGTCTTGAAGGCCGCGTGTGCATTTTATTGCCGTCAGCTCGCACAGCACACTTTGGGCTCACCTCGTCCGCTCCCTGCATGTGCTTTTCACAACAGCCGTTTTACTCGATAGTGCTGCTGTCTCCATTTTAAAGATGGGGAAACTCAAGCTCAATCCGTAGGTGACTACCGAAAGCCTCACACTGCTGACAGTGGGCTTAGCCCTGGGTCTCTGTGACCTCCGTTGTCTGTCTTTGGGAACACATCCTGCACATTTCCTTCTAAGTGATACCTCTGCAGCGGTTGATAAAATTCTCCGCTTGTTACTCATTTCTCTCCGCATCGATCCGCTTGACACCAGGCTCAATTTCAGCTCTGTATTCAGGGGCCAGAATATGTGGCACATGGACGTGGCCTGTGGGTCTCCTGATGGAGCAGGGCTACCACGCAGGTCACCCCAGATCTCGGTGGGCTCCCAGGGATGAGATATTACAGCTGACCCACGTCACCCACCATTCTGCCCCAGAATGAAACACATTCTTACAGAAAACAATAAACTGAAGTAAAACACTTAACCTTAAAACTTCGAAATTGGGGGATAATTTTAAGTTTCTGAAACACCTTTGCAACAAGTACCACACTTGCTACTCTTCCTCTGTCCTTAGGCGATGAAGCATGATGCCCAGTTCTCAGGGTAACGAGTCTCTGGACTCTTGCTCTGCCCACTTATGGAAGGGATGAGAAATGTAACCCTCCTCTTTCCTCAGCGATTTAAGATCAGTCTTACTATTTTTTTCATCTGAGTGTGTAATTTTTTTTTTTTTAGGATGATAATGATGTTTATATTCTGACCAAAGTGTCAGACATTTTACACTCGATATTCAGTAGCTACAAGGAGAAGGTGTTACCGTGGTTTGAACAGCTGCTTCCGTTAATTGTCAATCTGATTGTAAGTGTGACTTCTCTTTGACAGTTATTTTAGACAGTTGACCTGGAATTCTTGCAAACTTCAACTTTCAGTTCAAAATGACTCTTAGAAATCATAACATTTTTACTATGCACCTTTAATTTTACCAAGTTTACTGCATTGCCCTGAGTATTTTCTCGCTCCACGTATCCTTGAGTTTGCGGATTCGTTGTTTTGTGGGCCGCTCACAATACGTTCTAAGGATATAAAATTGCTTTTTCGTTATTTAAGTTGTTGATGCCCTGTAGAATTAGCAAGTGGAAACATCCCTTTCCTAACAGGAATGTGGTTATTTTTTTAGAGCATCCACGTATAATCCTTGTTATTTGCCCTCAGCAATCAGATCTAGGTAATGTCCTTATGTTTCCAGTTTAAGGTCTTAGCAGATCTTATTACTGTGTTTCTGTAAAGTAAAGGGGGCTGCATCGCCGCTGCTGGTAGTTCCCCCCTAGCGTGTGGTGGTGTCAGGTCGTGGAGTTGTGACAAACCGTGCGAGGCTTCCCACTAGGCGGAATTTCTGTCGTGGCCCCAGGATAGTCGCTCCCAAAAAGTGGTGGTTATCAGGTGCTCTTTCGCCGCAGCGATCGGAAGTAGCCGTCCTTCCAGTACCCGAGGGGTGTTTTTTCTCATTCTTCGTGTGCTCCCACGCTGAAAGCTTCAAAGACTCTCTCTCTCTCTCTCTCTCTCTCTCTCTCTCTCGTAGTGTCCACACAGACCATGGCCAGACAGACAGTGGGGGCTGTGCATCTTCGATGATGTCATAGAACACTGTAGCCCAGCCTCGTTTAAGTACGCGGAGTGTTTCTTAAGGCCGATGCTCCAGTACGTGTGCGATAACAGCCCGGAGGTCAGGCAGGCGGCCGCGTACGGCCTGGGCGTCATGGCGCAGTGCGGCGGAGACAGCTACCGTCCCTTCTGTACAGGTACTTCTGGGTGGCGGGCGTGCCTTGCTTTCTGCTTCGCTCTTTCTTCGACGCCCCCCAGGTAGTGCGCGCGTGCCTTCTCTGCCTTAGTTCCTTCGTGAAGCCGCCTCTGCTGCACACAGGACTCGTCTCGCGTAGGAAGAGGAAACCGAGTCCGGATGGAATCGGAGCCTCCCCACCCCGGTCCCCAGGGCAGTTCGTTAGGATGCTGGGCGTCCACCGCAAAGCCGGCAAGACTGGAGAGCGGCCCCCGGGGCCTGTCCGCCTCGCACGGCCACGGAGCCGAGTGGCTGTCAAGCCCGAGGACTCCGAGGCGGCCAGGCGTGCCGCTGTGGGCCCGCAGGCTCTTGAAGGGCTCTGAGCCGGGCAGGGGTCGCTGCTGCCCTGCCCGGCGCGCTTCTTTCCTCCCTGCCGTTCTGGGCCCCGGGCAGCCGGGAGGCCCCATTTCACTGTCGCCGGTGCCTGGACCGAACATTAGAGAATGGATGCGGGTGTTCGCTGGCCTGACAATGAGACCCTAAGCCAGCCTTTTTCACATGTCTGTTTTAGAAGCACTTCCACTGCTGGTTAGAGTTATTCAGTCTGCCGATTCCAAGACCAAAGAAAACGTCAACGCGACGGAGAACTGCATCTCGGCGG
>PVHY01017708.1:0-30798 GCA_004024945.1 Uropsilus gracilis
GGAGAGCTACGCCCCCTAGGGGGTCCCCAGAAGATTCTGGTCAGCTCCCAATCTGTTCCTCCTGCGGGGGGGCCAAGAGCTCAACTTGCAAAGATTTATATTACAAGTTTCTCATCTCTGAGATGGGCTCCCACATCTGACCACCAGCCCTGCCCACCTCCAGTCAGTCCCTCCCCACCACGGACCAGTGGGTTTATCCTTCCTTCAGTAGTTTCTCTCCTGAGTCTCCTGCTCTTCTTCCTTTACAATAGCTGCAACACAAGAGACCCTTGTCCACTGCATTCTGACTTCCACACCAATGAGATGCATTTGTTCATGATCTGCATGGTGGTCTTTCCCTCAAAGAAATACTTTCTGACTAGCAGTGTTCTTCCCTTCTGTAAGCTTAATTTCCCCCTCTGGTCTTTTTCAGTCAAATTTACCTCTTTATAAAGTAGCCATATTTCCTCAAGTAATTCCTGCACTTGCTTAACTGAAACAAAGAGAAAGCCAGAGTGTGATTAAATATGTAATGATAGTAACCTGTCGAGACAAAACAACTTATTTCTGTCTGTGTGACGTGGTGTAAGTAGTAGCTTTTAATACGTGAGCTCCATAATGCAAGTTTTCAAAGATGGTGTGTGGGTTTTCACTCTTCAAAAGGACCTTGATTGTTCACTACTCTCATAAAGTATTTTGTGAATTAGAGGATAGTCTTCATTATATTTGTAAAGCTTTACTTTTTGTTGTATTTCACTGACTTTTTTATTAGTACCACAGAAGAGGCTAAAATTTAAGAATATGTCTGGAGAAGTTAAAGATTTCAGATGAAATAGATTAAGATATCACTTCAACTTTATGAACTGTAATATCCTTTTGACACGAACATTCACTTTCACCTAATTCTTTTTTCCCAGATGCTCTTATGTTAAAATACTCCAAGAAATCTGAATTGTGGACTGCCCAGGAAACAATTGTGTATTTGGGGGACTACCTGAATGTGAAGAAGAAAGGCAGACAAAGAAATGCTTTTTGGGTTCATCATCTTCATCAAGAGGAAACTCTGGGGAGGTATGGGCTTGAAAGAACTGAAAACTGTAAACAAAACAAACTGTTTTACTGTTTCTACTGCTCTCCCTACTTATTCACTGATAACAGTCACCATTTATCGAGGACCCACATTCTATCAGTCATTTAGCTGGATGTTCTATATTTGCAACTTCAAATCCATTGTGGAAACATTAGTCACCCTCCCCCACCATTGATAGATAAAACTATGACCAGTCAGAAGGCCCCTTAGTAAACAGTCTCTCTAAAAATGAAAGCTCTCATCTTAAGTATATGGGTGAGACTGAAAGTAAAAGCATGAAAATCATCTGAGGTCCAAGAATAAAGCCTCTGCAAAGATACAAGTGAACACTGAAACTTTTAAGATACCCTCCTTTGAGGTTTTGAGTGTGTGGGATGAAGGAACATCTAGCAACAAAAGGGAAGGAATTTCGAACCTGCCCATATAAAGCAGGGACTCAGGGAAGACGACCTCACCAAGGAAAATGGTATCTTTAAAAAATCCCACCCCATTGAGGCACGTGCTTGAAAGAAAAACATGTTTGGCTTTTATTCTTGATGAGGCTATAGGCAAAAAAAATCACTGATAAATGAATGGCCAGAGGTAGCCTTCATGAGTTTTGAGGCCTTCTTTTACAGTACTTCCTTATTGTTAAAAACCTGTGAGTCAAGACTTTTCATTTAAAGTGGGTCTGCCCCTCACCCACACACTAATGATGTTTATTTTGTTTTATTTATTTATTTATTTATTTTTGAGACTAGGTCTTGCTGTTTTTGCCTGTGGAACTGCAGGCTCACGTTGCCTGGGGTACCACAGAATCAAGCAATCCCAAGCCTCAGCTTCCCAGGTAGCTGGGATCACAGGCACATCCCACCATGCCCAGCTATTTTTTTGGGACTAGGTCTCACTACATGCCCCCAGCGGGACTCAAACCACGATCCCTGGCCCTGGCCGCAGCTTCCTAGGCTGCCGCTTACAGGCATGCACCACCATGCCCGGCCCTAATGATGTTTAAAAAAAAAAAAAAGGTAAATAAGAAAACGAGAGAAAAAGAATTTGGATAATGATTTATTGAAAAGGTGCTTGATTGTGGTAACAATAACTGTGCCAAGACTTATGTAAGTAGTTCATGTACTAATTCAGTTAATCCTTACAAACCCAATGATTATCCCCATTTTGCAGATGAGGGAACTGAAGCACAGAGAGTTTATGAAAATTACCCAAAGTCACACACCAAAGTGGTGGAGCAAATGTTATGAGTTGACATTTCTTCACACCTCCTCCCAAATTCATAGATTGAAATCCTAAATCCAGGTATGTCACACTGTGACCCTCTTTGGAAATGGAGCCATTGAAGACGCAATGAGCTAAATTAGGATGAGATCACACTGGACACGGTGGGTCTAATTTGTTATAACGTTATGGCATAATCCATTATACCTGTGCCATGTAGGATCTTCTCTAGCTGCCACTGTCAGATTTTCTTTAATTCTCAGGAGCCTGACTGACCAAACTGCAGGTTTCCTGGATTCCATTATCATATCAGTTGTAAACATTTCCAGAGAGCATTTACTGTTGTGAAATCTATGACTCTGACAGTTGTCAATTTTTGTAGGTTATTCTGCATGCACGCAAATGACCCAACACTAAAGCCAGCTTACAGAAAATACAAAACACAATAAAGTGCTGTGTGTTCTGCACTCAACATTTGATCACTTATAAGCTTGCATCCTCTCCTCAGCTAGACCTCAGCCCTTAAAATACACTCATCAGAACTCACGGTTCCTTCAAGCACTCAGGACTAGTACAGCAAGTTGCACACTTAAATGGTGTTGAGGGGAAACAAGGTAGCTCTCTCGAGAGGAAGTGATCACAGAAAGAAGTAGGTGAAGAATTCCGATTGATTGATTGGCCTGTAGAGGGCAACAGTGCTGGTGGCAAAAGATGCAGCCGCAAGGTTCGCCCTGGCCAGCTCCCAGGCGGCTGCCTCGGCTCTGCAGAGAACATAAACTAACTGCTGCTTTACGCTCATAGAGATTTTCTATCAGGGAATGGTTCATCTCTCTGTGAAATTCAACTCCAAAGACAAGAGAAGCCCGCTCTGCCAGCCTGCAGCCAGGGAGCCTTGAGTAGTTCCCTCACTCTGAAGGAGGAGGGCCAGCCTTTTTGTTCTATTCTGTCCTACAACTGATTTGATGAGGCCCACTGACATTGCAAGGGGCCACTTGCTTTATATTGATGACAGTGGTACTGTTTAAATAAATATCTGGGCACCCCACAACCAGTCGGGAAGACACAACAGTAGTCATCACAATAAGCTCACATAAATTGTCTTCATTGTTGGTCTTAAAATATTTTTTTTAATTATGAGATGATTAATAGTCACTGTCCATGGCAGAGAAGTCAGGTCTTTTGAGTGTGTCTGAATATCTCTCGCGCTCTATAGTAAGGTCACTCTTGCCCCTCTCTCTCTCTCCTTTCTCTCCTCTCTCTCCTTTCTCTCTCTCCCCCCTCTCTCCCCTCTCTGTATCTCTCTCTCCCCTCCTCCCCCCTCTCTGTGGTTCTTGTCCATGTGCAGATACGTTGGGAAAGAATATCAGGAGCAGAAGGGGCTCTGGAGCCACTTCACCGATGTGGAGCGCCAGATGACCGCACAGCACTACGTCACTGAATTCAACAAGCGACTTTATGAGCAAAAGATTCCAACACAGATTTTCTACATTCCGTCCACAATCTTACTGGTAAGAGTGAAGAAAGCAAGGGTTTAGGTCAACAGGCCTGTGAATCTGCCATTGGTTAGATTTATTCCTATTGCCCACCTCCCATCCACTACCTCCACTTTCGTGCTGGTAAAACCCAGTTCACTGGGTTATCAGACTCCTTCATCCACTTCCCTGCGTCAGTGGCTGTAAAGAAATCAGAACCTTTGGCTACTGAGTGCATCCTTTGGATCTTCAGTCACATTTGAATATCTGTTGATCCTGGTATTTGGTCCAAAGGAGTGATGTTAGCTGGGCATGGTGGTGGCGCAGCTGTAATCCAAGTGGTGGGAGGAAAGAAGCCAGGGATCACTTGAGTTTGCGGGTTCGAGACTACCCCGGACAACATAGGGAGATCAGGTTTTGGAAAAACAGCTGGGCATGGTGGCAGACACCTGTAATCCCAGCTACCTGGGAGACTGAGTGAGGCTGGGCATTGCTTGAGTCCATGGGATTGGGACTACCCCAAGCAACATAGTCTCAAAAAAAAGAGGAGGTGATATTAGCAAACTTTTCTTTTGTCTGGTTTCTGTGCTTTCGGAAAGAACCCTAACGTTCACACCTAATACAGATTATCCCTGAATATGGTGCCTTTCATCCATTTTGTGTCTGTCGGCCCTCACTCCTTGAGGACCAGGCGTCCAGGAATCCATGGCTAAACAAAATAATTATTACCTCTTTGCTTTTGAGTAACTTTAACTGTTAGGAAGTTTTTACATTTACAAACCTGTCTTCCTCCTCTTACTATGTACTGGGGATTACAACTTTGTCTTCTGGGAGCCCTGAAACTGTCTCTCTTCACTAGAAATTGCTTGAAATATATGAAGGCAACCCTGCCCCAGTTCTTTTCGTCATTGAATTAAACTAGCCTACTTCACCAGATAGGCTAGTTCAGAGTTCATATACACCTAAACTTTTTTTTTTTTTTTTACTTTGGCCGTATCTATGTCTGTATCTATCTATATATCATTTTTCTTACATTATTGTTTACCCCAAAGTTCACCAGGCACCATAGGAACCATGAACCATCCTCATGATCCCTTGAGCTCATCCCTCCCCTGATTTTCCCTTCCTCCCTCCCCCTCCCTTGCTATATGCGTCAGTTCTATTATCAGCTTGCTAGTTTTAACTTTTTCTGGTCCTTTTGTTTGGTTTCTCTATACCCCACATGTAAGTGAGACCATCTGGAATTTATCTTTTCTTTCTGGTTGATTTATTCTAGCATCATCCCTTCTAGCTCCATCCATGTTGCCATAAATGACATGAGTTTGTCTTTTTTGCTCTCTGAGTAGTTGTCCATTGTATAAATATACCACAACTCTTTGATCCATTCGTCTGTTTTGGGGCATGTGTGTTGTTTCCATATCTGACCAAAGATATTTTCAGATGCATGTTTTATTACTTAGAGTAGGTGTCTTCCATTTTTCTTTTTTTTTTAATTTTATTTTTGGATTTTTTACAATACATGATTGTATAATTGCTGATCCCCATGGGAATACCCCAGTACACCACATCCCCCCTGGTCACTTTGCCTCCTTTTTGTTATTTGTCCATGCTTAGCCCTATAGTCCTTTTTTTTTTTCTTTTCTGGATCCATTTCCTCATCCTTGATGAGGGTGCGATTTTCCCAGGACTTGGTAGAGCTTGGTACTGCTTTTGGAGCACCTTTGGTTTGTATAATTGTTTCTTGTTTCTTGTGGGTCTCATCTCTGCAGTTTCTGCAACATTTTGTTGCTCCTTCAGTCATGCTTCAGGTCTTTGGCTTTGGGGGCTTGACTCCCAGCCGTATGTTTTAGAAGAGCAAATCCTCGAAGAGATAGCCCTCAGCTGATGGTAGGTATCCTCTGTTTGGGCTTTGCTGTGGGGCCACTGCTATTTGGCAAGCCTCTTTTTTTTTCTTTTTTTGAGACTAGGTCTCACTATTTTTGCCCATGGAACTGTGGGCTCCCTTTACCCGGGGTACCACAAACTCAAGCAATCCCCAGCCTCAGCTTCCCAGGTATCTGAGATTACAGGCGTGCGCCACCACTGTCTTCCATTTTTTACTTTTTTATGTCAAGTGCTAAGCCAGGCATTTAACCAACATGGACTTTATCCTCTGAAGCAACGGTGCTCCTGTTGCAGCAGAGTTCCAGTACTAGGTGTGCTGCATCCCTAGCCAGCCCCTCCCCCCCATTAAGGTCTCTCCCTGGCCTAGTTTTTGTGTATAATTTTAGGTTCTATTATATGTCACACACAGTGTTAATTGACAAGGATTTTCTCATCTAATTTTTTAAACAGTTCCGTAAGGTAACTATTATGATATTCACTTAATGTAGAATCTGTGGAAATAGCAAAGCATCAATTCAAAGTGACATTTGCCTGACACCACCATCCACAGATTCACCTCCATGTCCTCCACCTCCCATGTCTATTTTCAGATTTTAGAAAGCAATACAATAAAGGGATGTATCAGTGTGGAACCTTACATACTTGGAGAATTTGTAAAACTATCAAATAACACAAAAGTGGTGAAAACGGAATACAAGGCCACAGACTATGGCTTGGCTTATGGCCACTTTTGCTATGAGTTTTCCAATCACAAAGACGTTGTGGTCGATTTACAAGGTATGTGAAACTGTTTTTCACTTGATACCATTTCTGTGTAAATGTGAGGTTCCATAAGGTGCCTGTAATCCCAGCTTCCTGGGAGGCTGAGACTGGGGATCGCTTGAGTCCATGGGATCATGACTACCCCAGCTCTACTAGCCCAGCTCTACTAGCCCTGAAATACAGTGTTTAGTGCATCAACTTCTGTTTGAAATTCATCAGGTTTACTGGATATGGCAATTCATGCCTAAAAAAAATTATTAGTAGCTTTTACAGTTGTCTTGTGGTGTCACATAATCAGTGAGAAGATATGACTCAAGTCTACGCTACTTAATTCTAGAAAATATCCCAGACAGCTTTTTTTATTTCATTCAAGTGGATTTGAGGGGTGTAACTTCCTTATTGTTGCATTTCTTTTTCATTCATATGTCAAAACTTTTCCATTCTTTCTTTACTCCAACCCTTGCCTTTATTATAAGTGTAATACTAGGTTTTGTAATTGATACCATGAGACAGAAAGCTGTGTGTACTTCTTCTTTTAAAATCAGCAATAAAAGCTGGGCATGGTGGCACATGCCTGTAAGTAGCAGCCTAGGAAGCCGTGGCCAGGGCCAGGGTTCAAGTCCCTCCGGGGGAACATAGCGAGACCTAGTTCCAAAAAAATATAGCTGGGCGTAGTGGTGTGTGCCTGTAATCCCAGCTACCTGGGAAGCTGAGACTGGGGATTGCTTGAGTCCTTGGTACTCTGGGCAACATGAGCCTGCGGTTCCACAGGCAAAATAGTGAGACCTAGTCTCTAAATAAATAAATAAATAAATAAATAAATAAATAAATAAATAAACCAGGCGTGGTGGTGTGCACCTATAATCCAAGCGCTGGGAGACAAGAGGCACAGGATAGCTTGAGTTCACAGGTTTGAGACTACCCCAGGCAACATAGTGAGACCTAGTCTCTAAAATAAATAAGTAAATAAAATCAGCATTAATAATTTAATTCTGTTTCGGTTCATCAGTA
The DNA here is from genome assembly GCA_004024945.1 of Uropsilus gracilis. NCBI lineage: Eukaryota > Metazoa > Chordata > Mammalia > Eulipotyphla > Talpidae > Uropsilus > Uropsilus gracilis. The sequence goes on from PVHY01017708.1 coordinate 7,411, forward strand.
ATTTTGTCAGAATCATCAGCCAATATGCTATGCATCATCTAAACAATAGATTTATTATAATTATCTCTAGTGATTCCAAAACCATCCGATTATCTCCCCTCTATCCCTCGTCCACAGCACTTGCCACCACTCCCTGTCACATTATTTAGTTCTCCTTATATGGCTTAGTAATCTGTCCCCCTTCACAAGAACATTAGCTCAGTGAATATAGAGCTACTTTAGGAACATGTTCACTGCCATAGCCTTAGAACCCAAAGCAGTGTTTCAGATTGTGTGTGGCTCAATAAGTATTTTTTAAGTGGACAAGTGAAGGTATGCGTCGATGAGTAAGGTGCTAAAGAAACCTCTGTGTCATGAAGAAAATGTTCAGTATCATGATTGTAGTAATCTCACTCAGTGTATGATAAATTTAATTACCTGATAGTCAACGCTCATTCTTAAATCCATAGTTGAATGAAACAGCAAATCCCGTAGCAGAGATTTCTCAACCACAGGATGACCAAGTCCTCAAAGTGTTTTTCTAGTATAAATACAATTTTTTTTCTGAAGCAGTTCACTGGCGTACATAGAGGACTAAATTCTCAGCCATGCTGGTTTCCTTTCAGGGTGGGTGACTGGAAATGGAAAAGGCCTCATCTACCTCACAGATCCCCAGATCCACTCTGTGGACCAGAAAGAAGTCACTTCCAATTTCGGGAAGAAGGGAATCTTCTACTTCTTTAATCACCAGCATGTGGAGTGTAATGAAATATGCCATCGTCTCTCTTTGACGAGACCTTCAGTGGAGTAAACAAATGAGTCTGAGGTGCTGTGGAGGTAACGTAATAGGCTCTCGTGCTCCGCATGATGACCAGTTCTCTTTCCACCCAGCCACACAGTACCGGGCACTGTCTGGCTCCTCTGGCCTGGGCAGGGTGACAGGCCTGGGTGGGTCAGTGATTTCTGAGACCCTGCAGAGTCTCTCCCGCTGCCATGGGTACCCTGAGGTGTCAGGAGGTCGCTGCTGTCAGCAGAAACACTTCAGGGAGAGCAGCTGTCCCATGACAGACACAAAGCACATCCAAAGCAGCTCTTCTAGTTTAAGTGATTGAGATTTTAAAGCTTTTCTGTCACCATCCATCAAGACGGACACCACTGGTGTGGGCCTTCCTGAAATGATTCACCTGGACCAAAATGATGACTTGCTCCGAAAACTGCTAGCAGAGGGGTGGGTGGGGAACTTTAGAATGAGCAGTCAAGCAGATGCTGCTTAGCCCTCAATACCCTTATACAGTGGAATAATAAGAATTAACAACATTTTGGAGACCTCTGGAGGTCATTAGGGTATACTGAGTGTTAGATAAACTTACTGAAGCAACACCTTAGTGAAGTACTAAAAGCAAACATTAGCAAAAGAAGAAGGGAGATAAGTTTGGCTCCTTTTGATAATGTTGAGGCAAGGGGATGGGTATGTGAGTGTTCAGTGTACGAGCCGCCCTCATTCCGTACGTATTTTTATAACACCACCAAAAATGTTTAAGGTTTAAGGTTATCGAAAGGGGACAATATGAAGGAAATGCCCATGAACGGGAAGTTGGAGATGTTGAAAAACATAACTTATATCTAACTGGTCAGAAAAGAACATAAGGGATAGTGTTAACAGTGGGGGTCCTACAGAAAAGCCCAGAAGAAGGCCGGGCACGGTGGCTCGTGCTTGTAAGCTTCAGCCTATGAAGCGGCTGGGGCTAGGGATCGCGGTTCGAGTCTCGCTTGGGGCCCATAGCGAGACCTAGTTCCAAAAAAATAGCTGGGCGTAGTGGCGTGCGCCTGTCATCCCAGCTACCTGGGAAGCTGAGGCTTTGTTATTGCTTGAGTCTGTGGTACCCTGGGCAACGAGAGCCTGCGGTTCCACAGGCAAAAATAGCAAGACCTAGTCGCAAAAGAAAAAAGAAAAAAAAAGCCCAGAAGAAATAAAATGTGTATTGGGTGGGAGCCTGAGCATAGTGAAAAGAGACTGCTGACAGCAAGAAAAAGCAATTGTGGCTCGACAGCGGAGCCATTTGCAATGCTGTAGATGAGGCGTCAGCAAACCATGACCCACTGGCCAAATGGCCATCTGTTTTTGTTAATAAAGTTTTATTGGAACACAGCCATACTTACTCAGTTACATATTGACTCATGGCTGTTTTAGTGACACACTGGCGGAACTGAGACATTTTGCCAAAGTCAGTGTGTCCCCAAAGTCAAATATTTACTATCTGGTCCTCGAGAGAAGAAGTTGGTCCATCCTTATGGTAAAAGGTGAAAGCAACAATAAAGGTGAATGTGGGAGAAATATACTGATTACCAGAGCTTCAGGGAGGAACTGAGGAAGGAGAAGGTGGGGAGGGGCAAGAAGGGGGACTGCCCCTGGAGCCTTGCTGGAGAGAGTCCTGTGCGTGTGTGGAAGTTATGTGACTGGCTAGCAAATGAAAAAAATCTGAGAAGAAAAATATTTAAAGATTAGCGTCTTATGTGTATGAAGAAATGTGGACATCAGCAGTGAGTGGAGAAGGTATCTCCTGTAGGCAGAGAAATTGGAAACTGGGCTGGTAGCAGAGGAATTACTGGAAATCATCGGCCAGAACACTTTCCTCTGTGCAGTCAGAAAAGTGGAATAACTGCTAAGTAAGATGAGGCTAGCAAGTCAGGGAGTTGAGGAGTAAAGACCTTGAAACAACGCATGCTGCAGTATTACAAGCAAAAATACTCCTGAGATGAATTTGCAGGTAATTACATTTTCTAAACCCTTTAGATTGTTGCTTGTTTACACCAGCACCAACAGGTCCAAATTATAGGTTAAAGATCAAAATATTACAATTGTTGTAATCTCTACTCCCTCCATCCCTGACTGCTACCTCCTGCTCTACTCAAAAAGCAATCACTACCCAGAAATTGTTGGTTACCATGGCCCTGAATGTTTCATGTTATCCATGCTTACTTTGTGTGGTCACATTCACTGACGTCTTAATGTTTAAGATGTAGAGACATAAAAGAGAAGACCAGACTCAAGGTGTCAGCTAGGGCCAGTCAGCTGAAGGTGTGGCTGGGGCTGGAGGATGTCTTTTGGGCTCTCTGATGGGATCGCTGGCGGACACCTTTCCTGGTGGCTGGCGGTCAGAGGCCAGAGCTCCTGTTTATCTGACAGCCCGGTCGCTGCCCTCAGCCAGAGTGAGAAGCCAGAGGGAAGGATGGTGAGGGTCCCGTGGTCTTTCATAACATGGTCTCTGAGGGCCGCACCATCACCCCTCCTACATGCTTTAGGTACACAGAGCACGCTGGCACTTGCCGAGGGAGACTCCAGAGACTCCAGGAGGCGAGGTCGCTGAGGACGTCCAGTAGCTGCGCCCATCTCTCGCCTGGCCCGGGCTGTGGGCCCCGTGGGGCCCCCAGCACTGGTTTAGTTCATTTTCATTTAAATAAGAAAATGCATGAACACAAGAACAGTGAGACATCAGCAATTCTATCTTACATATTCAAGCAATGCTGGCTAGCTGGTTCTTTCTACCCAAGCAAGGTGCAATGAGGATTTGGTGTGTCAGTTTCAGAGGCAAAGACTATCTCACTCTCCAGGCTTCAGAAAATCCCACTGCAGGAAGGAGGGGGTGTGTGCAGACAGTTGGGAGGGAAGAAAAAGAATTTCCCTGCTCACATCTCCAGTTTACGAAGAAAATGATTTTGTCTGTCTATGAAGGCTTCTAATCACCTTCCCCCAATCTTAAACTTTAATTTCTCGTAGCAGAATGGAAATGGGGAGTGATTTTAGAAAAATCCCATTGTCGTTTTTCTAAATTGAACTGAATTTTCATTTTACTCTTTTGTGCCTGGAGCTGAGAAATGACAATGCTGAAAAACATGAAGTTTCAACTAAAGAGACTTGCTTTCTGTCCCTTCAGTCATCAGAAATGTGAGGCTTTTGTTGCAGCCCGTTAGCTCCGCTATTGTTTTGAGGATGATGTTTGTTCTGTGCGGTTTGGATATACAGATGTCCTCTGTCTGAGCAGCTCAGTAGAAACTAGGTGTAAAGTGTAAGTAGCAAGAGAGAGTGAGGGGGGAAAGTAAATCTCTTTATTATGGTGCATAAACCTTCAGTGAGAAGGAGCTTTGCAGCTGCGAAAAGGAGAAAAATGCATTCAAAACTCTAATGCCAGTGTGAATAATCCTTTCTCGAATGCTGCTTGCAGACTGCCCCAGCTTTGTCAGGTGAACTTGAACTGGCCGTCAGCGCAGCCCCCCTTCCCATTGCACACTCTGTCTATCACCCCGGGGCATTCACCATCTTGACTGTTGTTTAAAGAGAACAAGCAATCCATCATTGAGCCGGGAGTCACTTTCTCATAGAAAAGTAAAATCAGCATGTGACACTACGCAGCCCAGTGTTTTGCAGATTAAAATGATACATGGTGACTCACGTGTTCCTAGAAGATTAACTCGGTTATCTTGTTCCGCTCCCCAGACAAAAGACTCCCCCTCTAGCAGCAGTAAGTGGGAGCTTTACAGAAGCTGGCAAAGTTGGACTCAAATATGGCAGTGAAACGGAGACTCTAGCAAGACTGACTATCACTTCACTTCTGTGCGACAAAGCAGGGTCCATCACCGAAGCGGGGGCTGCTCCATCTCCCAAGCATCTCCTGTTTGCTGTGCCTGTTTTATGACTGGAGAAGGACGGGCAATGTTTTGTCTCACTGCCCCCACAATTGATTTAAATATGGTAAAATAAATGAGCAGCCACTGGCCTGGGGGCTTTCGTTTCCTCAGAGTGGGCTGCAGATCCTTCAGCTGCAGCGTCAAGGTACTAACGCTGTTGTTCCGTTGTGTGATCTACACGGTAATAAAATTTTAAATGACTCTCCTGCCAAAAATGAGCTTCCAGTGAAAGGCTGGGAGACAGCCTTTCACTTGCCAAGACAAGGTGGGTATTTGCCGTACTACAGAGAACAGTTGTCTTAATAGACCCGAATTTGTGACTGAGTTATGCCTGTTTTTTTAAAAGTGATTTCTAAAAAGACAAAAGCCAGTATTAAAGTATTTAAACAAGTGCGTTCATGAACATTAATGTAATAAACCCATTTCTTTCTAATTAAATCTTTTTAAAACTTACAATAATTTAAGATATAATTATGTTTTACTCTTTAGACCTGATAGGAAGAATGTTCTTTTCTAAGTTCTGATGAATTTCAGCAACCTTGTTGTTAGAGCTGTTGCCCCCTACTCGACCACCCCAGATTCTGTCTCGAAGTACAAACTTTTTTTCCAGTGAACTGGATCTGAAGCCAGAGAAGGCCTTATTGTTCCTTTTAACTGGATCTTCAGACGTTACTGAGCTGTGCCACGTGATAGGCCCAGAAGTATTGTGCACGAAGGAACCATGGTCCTGGGAGATGGAAGTTTTCTCCACCAAGGACCGACACATTTAACCTTCTTTTTCTACACCAATCACCAAAAAGGAGAGAGACTGTTTAAACACTTTTGTTAGACATTTGACATGGTCTTTTCCGAATAACAGAAGGACCCACAGTGACAGGCTTTGAAGGGCCGGGCTCCCGGCGTGATTTCAATAGGGGACATTCTCTCTGGGCTGAGCACCTGGGTCCCGAGCAGCGTTCCCTTGGGCTGGACAGCAGTCCTGGAGCCACCTGCATGCAGCGTTCAGTGCATGAGAGCTGGGAGCCTCTGGCCAGCTGTAGCTTTCCCCAGCCTCCAGGCATGCTTGTGAGGGAGGCAGGCCAGGCCAGGCCAACACACAAGCCTCTGTGGAGCAGCCGGAGCCTGCCCCTTCCCCCAGACGTTCCCGAAGCCTCTCTGTGGCTATAGCCAGAGACTAAGAGCCGTGGAGCCCAGGAACCTTGGGGATGTGCCTTGTACAAGAAAGAGTCAACACCAGCGTGGTTCTGACACAGGCAATTTCAGGCCACGAAGTCTAGACTTTCCCATCAGCAGCTCTTTGAGATGGAGCTGGACATTAGCTCCTGCATGACTGGTACGGGCCCCAGCTCCTCCCTCCGGCCTCCACTTGTCCCTTCATCACAGGGCCCAGCCACTGCACGGAGCTCAGTTCAGACACATGTGACACACAAAAAGTTGTTCCCTCATCTTGGGCCATCGCAGCTCTGCATTGCCAAACACCAGCGTTTTATTGCCTTCAACAATGAGCCTCCCTCCCCCACCCCCGTAGAGGGGCAAATGCAAACAGTCAAAAAGAAGGCTGTAGGTTAGAGCCACCTCAGCTCATCCATTCAGGTTCTGTTGGGGTTGAGTGGCTGGCTGGCCGCTGATGAGTGGGAGCTGGACACCCCCAAATGGCCTGGTGTCCAGAGAAGGCCAGACTCGACCAGTAACTTAAACATTACAATACAGAGTGGCACGGAGTCACTGCTTGGCCATTTGGCGTATCTTCTTGGACGGTTTCTGAAGATGTGTTCAAAATGTCACACTCCAAACTGGGCGTGGTGGCACGCACCTGTTATCCAAGCACTGGGAGGCAAGAGGCTTGGGATCGCTTGAATTCACAGGTTTAAGACTATCCCAGGCAAAATAGTGAGGCCTGGTCTCAAAAAAGCAGCTGGGCATGGTGGTGAGCACCTGTAATCCCAGCTACCTGGGAGGCTGAGGCTGGGGATCACTTGAGTCCGCAGTACCCTGGGCAACATAGCAAGACCCAAAAACAAACAAAAAGTCATACTCCAGACAGACAGACCTACAGGGTGTGTCTCAGAGCCAGAAAGGTGAACTGCAGTCGTCCTCAGCGAGAAAACCTTAAAAACCATCCCAGTCATCAAGAAAATGTTTCCAGGCAGTGTTGTGTAGTTGGATGCAGCTGACTAACACAGCGGCCGGAAGAGGGGAGGCCCTACTAAGTGGCTCATGGATTTGTTGTCGTTTCCCTTTGGAAAGATGGATTATAGATGCTGCTCTGCAGAAAGGGCTGGCCTTTGACTCTGCAAAATAAGACATTTGTTTTCTCTTTGAAATTCTAAAAACACTTGTTTCTTATGAAGAGAAAGAGCATGTTTCTTAAGAAAAGACTAAGCAGCCACTGTCACCCAACTCGAGACACTAAAGTGTTAGCTTTAAAGGAAGTACATCCACTTTTTTCCCCTTTCTGTTGAGAAAACCCTTCAAAAATTGAGGCCGTGAAGGGCTGCCTCGCACCTGGAAAGGTCACATGAGTGCCCCGTGTACAACCTGAACAGAAACGACCCTTGTCATCACTCTCAGCAAGTGGTACAGGAGAAACAAATGAAAGGACACACTGGAAGATGGTTCTAGAACAGATTGCTTGGTCCATAGATGGACACTGTGCCCCTCCCCCACATGGGCCCCCAGGGGTGCTGCTCCAATGGGTAGTTTCCATTCTAGACCAGAGGGGATGACAGCCCCCCACCTGGGCCACCACCCTAGGGGCAAAAATCCCTCTAACATTTCCTAGCGAGGAGCACTCCCTTCATGCCTTGTTCCAGCTGTTGGTATTGTGCATTCTCGGTGCCCTGGAAATGTCCCTTTCCAGACATACTTTTAAGGGAACAAATCAAGGAAGATGTTTTCATCCTGTGATGTCCGTGCAGTCTTTCCCGCGTGTGTCCTGTTGTTCTGATGGGCCTTTCTGAGCAGAATGGACACTGCTCTTATCATGACGAGTTAGAGTAGAGAGGCAGCTGCCTTCCCTTCTCCCCAGGAAACAGGCTCACCTCCCCCCAGTCCCTCCTCCTGCCCTCTCCTCTTCCTTTCCTGCTGAATCAAAGATAATAAAAACCAGGATGTCCGACTCTGGGCCGGTTCATGGGCAACACCTTCTCTCTGGCCTTTGTCTTCCCAGCAGCAACTTGGAACAGCAGGTGGTTGTCAGGTCCCTTCTAACTCTGCCTGGGGTCGCTTTCTTGAGGCTCCTGGAGGGCAGTGTCCAGAGACTCACAGGATGCCCCCTTCCCTCTGCCTCCCTGAGTCCTGGAGCCTCCCTATGGAATGGTTGTCATGGAACAACACACCGTGGGCCCTGGGCTATAGATGTGACAGAATTTGTGGCAAGGGTGTGGCCTGGAGGCTGGCGCGTTTCAGTGCTCAGGACAGGAGGGGGCTTTTGCTGTCGTTCTAATCGAGACTCCATCCCCAGGGTCTATCTTCCTGGCCCCCCTCTGCCTTTGAGGGCAGAGACCTGTAGCTTCATGAATCCTCCGACTGTCTCCAGACACAGCAGTCTGGGTCCTAAAGAGAGGAATCACAGTGGGGGATGGGAAATGCTCATCACAGCAGCAGCAGCGATACTAATAGATGCTAATCGCATCGTTATTCACTGATGCTCATTCAGCCTTAGTGTGTCACGTGGAAATGTCATTTAAACCTTATCTGGGTGGTGGTGCTAAGTCGCAATAGTCTAATATTGGCAAGTTTATGATATGCAAACGTGATCTCTCTCTCCAGCCTCATGTCTGGGGTGCTTCATCTTCCCAGCTTCTCCTGCCATCTCCTCTCACAGCTGCACCTGCTCTATCCTCCTCTGCTTCCCCAGCTCGTACCTGCCCTTCAAGACCCCCTCAGATGTCATCTCCACAGGGAGGCCTTCCCTAACTCTTCTACGCCCCTCTAGTAACACACACACATACACAAACCCAGTCACTTTCTACATATACTCATCCACATACACTCACCTACTAGGTTCTGCACACAGACACATACACACTCATACTTGCACACACGCAGACACACACAAGCCCCATTACACCATCGCAGACCTTTATGGCAGGACCTCACTGCACTGTAATGACTTGTTTATGTATCTGCCTCCCCATTAGATGATGAGCACGTGAAAGCAGAGATGGTGAGTTCATTTTGTCAGCCCCAGTGCCTAACCTAGCTCTCGCTCTTAATAAGGCCTTGTTGAATGAAAGAAGTGAATCATTAAAAATCACAAGATTAATTAAGAGTGGTTTTATGATTGGCCCACAGTGGCCGAACTCTGGGTGTAACACAGTATTTAACATTGTGTCTTGCATGGAGCACGTGTTCCCTAAATGTTTGTGAACCGAATGAATGAATGATGGCAGGTGAAAAATCTCTTAATTAAATCCAGAGGGTCCTCTTTATTTGTACAATCCAAATAAGAAAGGCGGTCTCAGACACTGAAAAAAGCTCTGCCGACATCTTTGTCTTACAAAAGACTCATCTGAATGATAATGAGTGTGGAAAATGGATTAGCTCCTGGGTGGACAGGTTTTTTTTGTTTGTTTGTTTGTTATTTGTTTTTGTTTTTTGTCTCCACCAAAAAAAAGTAAAAATGCTAAAATGATTCATCACTAAGGAAAAATGAATCCCTTCTTTGTTTTCCATGATTTTGACTTTAGTGCTTATTTAAGTGAGAAAATTAAACCATTTGTGACTCACAAGTTAAAATCAGTAAAGATGACGGTTCCTGGTATTAATGCTGATTTTTGGCATTATTGTGTAGATTTGCAAATCAGATCATGGAAGAAACTGGTTCCCATCTCTCCTTGGACTCCAGTGACAAAGGACCCTTACCACTAGGAGAACCGCCACTAAGGCACCAACATGAATTTTTTTTAATGTTCATTAAATATTGCTAACACATTGTATATTTGTATATACTCTGCTTAGAGAAAGCATGCATTATTTAAGTATATATGATAAAGAAGGCCAAATGCGTTGGTCTTGTCCCAAACCAAGTGTTTTTAAATGCACTAGGAAGGCGAGTTTTCAAGTTTGATGAATGAAAGATTGGTTCCTCTTTTGTCCTGAGCAGATCAGCGTTATGTAAATGGCTGGCTAATAAAACCGACAATGGTCATATCAACTTCCTATAGCCAAGTGCTGTCTTCGTTTCCTGTATTTTTCCCTATGAATCTCAGCATTGTGACCACCTCTCAGGGCTCAGAGATGAACAGTGTCGCCCTTAAGATGCAGCAGGAGCCAGAGAAAACAGGTGGGTAGTAGCCAGACCAGGGACTGATGCGGAAGAGAGACCTGGGTCATGTTGCTGTTTTAATAATGGCCTTAATTATTTACCCACCATATTTCCAGCCTCTGAACCAAAGCAGTCTCGCTATTTTTGCCTGGGAAACCACAGGCTCACATTGTCTGGGGTCCCACAGACTCAAGCAATCCCCAGCCTCAGCCTCCCAGGTAGCTGGAATTACAGGCATGTGTCACCACACCCAGCTATTTCTGAGACTAGGGTCTTGCTATGTTGCCCCAGGTGGGTCTTGAACCCATGGACTCAAGCGATTCCTAGTCTCAACCATGCTCTAGGCTGTGCTTAAAGGCACGCACCACTGTGCCTGGCTTTCTAACTCAACTCTTAACTGTCAGAAAAAAAAGACCTGCCATTTTGCAAATGTAGATATTATTTATCTCAGCTCCTGCTACTCTTTTACAATTGAAGTGAAGCCTCCATTCAAATGGTATGAGAAATCAATTCATTAAGAGATACAGTGATCAACGGATCAGAAATGGCTCATTTCTGATGTAATCCATCAGATTACCTGATTCAGGGGAATAGGTTTACCACACCACACCCACCACCAAAGCACCCACAACCCTTTATGAGAAACCATGCACCCCCTGTCTACTCTTCCCCTGCAGTAACTTCAATTCTGTGCTCAGATTGCTAGAATGTGTAGTCTGTTCCTTTGTTTTGTTTCTCTGCATTCCACATATGAAATCAGCATTTTTCTTTTATAGACTTTATTTAGCATAATCCCCTCAAGTTCTATCTACTTAGGAGCAAATGCCAGAATTTCATCTCTTCTTTGCATTTGAATACTATTCCATGGTATTCCTATACCACAATGTAATCTACTCCTCTGCCATTGGGTGTTTAAATTGTTTCCAAAGGTGCATATTATAAATAGTGACACAGCCAACATATTATAGTCTTACATATATATCCCTTTAAATTAGTGATTTTGCCCTCCTTGGATAAATAGCTAGGTGTAGAATTGCTAGATCCAACTTTAATATTTTGAGAAACCTCCATACTGTTTTCCATAGGGACTGGACCCGTCTATATTCCCACCAACAGTGTAAGAGAGCACCCTTTTCTCCACATTCTCACCAACACTTGTTTCTGGTCTTTCTAATATGCATCATTCTCTATAGAGTAAGGTGTTATCTTATTATGATTTTGATTTGCATTTCCCTGATAAGTGATGATAAGCATGTTTTCATATGCCTATTGGTCATCTATAGATGATGGAAAAGTGTCTTTGGAAAAGTGTCCATTTGTCTCTTTGGCTTATTTTTTGATTGGGTTGTTTCTTTTTGTTGATTCATATGAGTTCTGTGTAGATAGTAGCTATTAGCCACCTTATTGCATGGATGGTATGTGAATTTTTTCCATGTTCAATGGCATTTCTTTTCATTTTAATAAGTTTAGCTAACTGTATAGGGACCTTTTCATTTGACATTGTCTTATTGGTTTGTGTTTACTTTGCTTTCCCTTGCTTCTGCTATCAAGACTCCAGAGACATCACTGAAGCCAATAGCATTCTTTCAATGTTTCTTCTACGTATTTTATGGTTTCCAGGTCTTACATCCAAGTCTTCAATACCCTTTGAGTCAATTTTTCTCTATGGTGTGATACTGCTAAAATGGCCATCTTAGCCAAAGCAATACACAGAATCAGTGCAATCCCAATCAACATCTCAGTGGAAATCTTCCAAGAACATTCCCTAACTCAGTACCTTGCTCCCTGCCACAATATGCTAGATGCTTTACCTCTGTGTTCATGTGTGTTACTTCTCAAAAACACTACCGAACAATTCTTTAAGGACAGGTTTGCTTGACCCACCTCCCCCATGTGAAGGCAAGAATCATGTCTGTTGTTTTAGTTTCCTTGTCTTCTGTACTTCACACAACACAGGGCCCCAGTAAACATGATTTGATTGACAGGGCAAAAACATAAGTGACTTAATGAGACAGAAAATGAGGCAGAGATTAGCATAACTCACTTTCTGCAGTGTGAAAATAAGATTTGAACCAGAAATGGTTGCCTAATCTGTAACTAGATTAGGGATCACATTTCCACCTGCTAACTCCAAATGCAACTGGTATGTTCTTACCTGAACAGCTACCTCACTGCACAGCATTAAGTCACAAGTGCACCTGGCCATATGTCTCTGGACATATGAAGTCTGACGTCAGTCTTCAGTCCATTCCCCATCCATCATTGATAAAAATTACTGCTATTGCATTTTATATGCAATTCAAATTCATTTCTATTTTCTAGAGATACATAAATTATGTCATTTAAATTTCACAGACATTCTACATTGGAGTACTAAATTTGATAGCAAATATTGCTTTCCTATTTGCAAAGCAGGTATGTTCACATCAACACATGGAAGTGGCCCACCCCTGCAATGGAATATTAGTCTGAAGAAGGAATGAGATACTGGTGCGGGCTATGGTATGGATGAGCCTTGAGAACAAACTAAGTGGATGAAGCAGACAAAGAAAAATATATCTGGTTCTATTTACATGAAGTACCTAGAATAGGCAAATTATAGAGACAAAGTAGAACAGAAACTGAAAGGGACAAGGATGGGGAGGAGCAGGGAGTTCGGAATACAGAGTTTCCGTTTGGAATGGAAAAATGGGTGGCAAAGTGGGTGGTGGTGTCAGCTACACAAACAGTATTTTTATGCTGCTGAATTGTACAGAAAAGTGATGAAATATATCATATAAGATAATAATTTTTAAGATAATAAAATGGTAACTGAGAAATATGTGGGGCCAGGCACATTATGTGTATCATCTTACCCAACACTCTTTATAGACATTTAACAACCACATTCAGGTTCTGACCACCACACAACTAATAAATAATAGAAGTGAGATTTGTGTGTGAAAGAGAAAATCTAGAATTTTTCTTCAATTTTAAAAAATTTATTGAAGCTGGGCATGGTAGCACACGCCTGTAATCCCAGTGCTGGTAGGCTGAGGCTAGGGTTCACTTGAGTCCGCGGGTTCAAGTCCCTGGGCAACATAGCGAGACCTAATCTCAAAGAAAAAAAAAATTCATTGAAATTTTTTTCTTACATCATCATCATCCCCAGAGTTCTCCTGCCACCATATCACCTGTGACCTATCACCATATTCCTTTGTGCTCCTCCCTCCTCTGTTTTAACCCCCCCCAAACACACACACACACTGTATGCTTCATTTGACTCCCAAGCCCAGGCACATAAAACTCAGACTATTCAAATATGACTTTCCTATTTACTAAGAAAAAGCAGCATTCCTGAAATCCCAGGTTTCTTACACTGTTTGTCGAAAGGCCTTACAATTGCCTTCAACCTGGGCAGGCAAACGTGTGCATAGAAAACAGACTCTGAATCCCTCACTGCCACTGACCCACTCCCTTATGGTATTGTGACAAGTGTGCTTTTTCATCTTAGTTCATCTTAGCAAGATGAACTACTATATAGGGAAGAAGAGTGGCTTAGACCAGCCCATCTGTATGCCTAGCCATCGGTGATGGGGGCTGACATTGAACCCGTGGCTTTCTCCTTATCAAAAGTAAAAAGGGCCATCATTGAGACAAGCCTCAATTGGGTGCACACATACATAAGGATTCAGAACTGCTTGCGTTATATCTTTAAAAAATCCCTTCATCAGCATTAATGCAGCAACTATTTATAGAGCTCCAACTCTTCGGGAGGCAGTCAGTGCTGGCCACACTGGAAAGAGCCACTTTGAACAAAGCAGTGCACACATGGGTCCCCCTGGCTCTTCCATCCTAATGAGGAGACATGTAAACAAAATTAGTGAGAGAGAGTGCATCTTGGTGACAGGTGTGAGAAAATTAAAGATTTTGGGGACTCCACCATAGATACCACCTCATCACTGGAATAAGAATTTAAAAAGTGCATGTGTTCAATACTTAGTCGCTGACTGAACTAAGTACCAGAAGTTAACCCTTAGCTTGTCAAGGAAGGAAGGTTCAACTGTTACTTTTATCTCTGACAGACATGGGGAAACCCAGACAACCTCACTCATAATAGAGCCAGGCTTTTGCTACTTCCCCCCAGTTTGGTGATTGAGCAGGAAGCTTCACTCAGTCTTTGGGGGGGAAAGACTCATTCTCAGTTGATGTGAAGAGAAAACATGAGTTTACAGGAGTGAAGTGAAAATCCAAACTGATATTCTGGGTGCAATTTCCTTCCCATTTAAACAGGTCTCAGGCCGGGCATGGTGGCGCGTGCCTTTCATTGTAGCCTACAAAGCAAGGCCGAGACTAGGAATCACTTAGTCCTCAGGTTTGAGACCTGCCTGGGGCAACATAGCAAAACCTACTCTCAAAGAATAGCTGGGTGTGGTGGCGCATGCCTGTCATCCCAGCTACCTGGGAAGCTGAGGCTGAGGATCGCTTGAGTCTGTGGTGCCCCAGGCAATATGAACCTGCGGTTCCTGGAGCAACTAGCAAGACCTGGCCTCAAAAAAAAAATAAAACAAAATAATAATAATAATAATTAATTAATTAAAAATAAGTAAATAAATAAAATAAAGAGGTCTCAGCTCTCCAGCTTGCTGCTGAGAGCCCATATCTCCCCTCTGCTGCAAAGCAGGCCACATGTTAATAAGAGTTGATTTGTAAATAGCGTCTCCCTCACCCTGTCTCCACCCCCCTTTGGCCAGGCTCCTACTTTTCTGCTCAATGGCACAGATGCGGCTTTGAGCTGACTAGAACCAGGCAGCTATTAGCAGCAAATCCAGTGAGGGAAATTAATGAAGGGGACAACTAATAAAAGACAGCTCAGGACAGCCAGACTAACTTGCTCCGAGCAGTAATTAACTTTTTTTTTCTTTCTTCTTTTTTTTTTTTTTTAACTCATGAAGGTAAATATGCCATGGGCACTGGTCTAACTCTTCTTTATTAAAAAGGAGAGAGCAGAGCTATTCATGGGAAGCGGAGGCTTAATCTGTTTTCCCCCTAAGAAGAGCAATTTTAAATTACTTGGGTGATGTGTTTATATATCCATAATGCCCAAATCAAGAGACACCTTTAAAGAGGAAGGAGAAAGCAGGCAGATGAAGGAATATGAGTCTCTGAAGAAGAGACACCCTCTGCCTGAAAGCAGCAGCAGCAAAGAGGAAAATCTTTGTTCAAGAACAATTTTTTCTTCCCTACCTGAAATGATTGGCTGCTGTTCAGGACAAGTGCTGAATGAAAAGCAAGGATGAACTCAAGATGCGTGGAGGTCTTGGACGCTAGTGTGAAATATGACCCTCCTGGACGGATATTTCCACTGCTATCTTCAAGCTTCCAGCTTCCACCTTTAAAGACACAGTTTTAAAAGACAGTGGAAAGTGTGTTCTCTCCATGCAGTTTTGAAAATCAGTGACTCTCAACCAAAATAGAACAAGTAAAAGTTAAAAACTGGACAGAGAGCTAAATATACTTTCCCCAAAAGTTGGCCAATAGGTCAATGAGAAAATGTTCATCATCTCTTATCATCAGGGAAATGCAAATCAAAGCCACAATGAGCTGCTACCTCATACTTGTGAGAATGGCCCACAGCAAAAGGAACATAAAGAATACATGCTGGCAAAGATGAGGAGAAAAAAGAGCTTCTCACACTTTTGGTGGAAGTACAGACTGGTCCAGCCACTGTAAAAAACTGTATGGAGGTTTCCCAACATATTAAAAATAGATCTTCCATATGACCCAGCAATTCTACTCTTCCGTGTTTACCAGAGAAAATGAAATCACTAATTTGAAGGGATCTGGGAACTGCTATGTTCCATGCAGCTCTATTGACAACTGCCAAGTCATGGACACAATGTGAGTATCTTTTACAGAGTAGTGGCCCACAATGCTCCGTTCTCTATATACATGGTGGAATACTACTCGGTTAGGAAAAAGATGAAAGCTTGCCATTTTCAACCACATGGATGGAATTGGAAAGGGTGAATCCAAGTGAAACGAGTCAGAAAGACAAATAGTGGGTGATTTCAGTCAGATGTGGAATACAGAGACAAAATGGAAAAAAAAAAAAGAACTGACAAGATCAAACCAAAATAAATGACTAGAATATGACAGCAAAATTAAGACCAGCCAGAGTAAGGCTGGAAGCTGAGCGGGATGGGGGCCCAGTTATCTAGGACAGAGGGCAATGCTGGATGCTGGGTGGGGTGGTGATGTCGCCTGTCACTGATGAAAGCCAAGGAGCAGAGACAGGAATTGACTGTAGGAAGCCCATCTGAAGGAACCCTATAGGAGCTGACTCTATAGGAAGCCCATCCAAAGGGACTGACGCTTCATCTCAGCAGAGCATGTTCTACTGACGTGAACAGAAAGTCATAAGTGAAGGTTTCATCAGAACAGCCCATCACAGTAGATGTTCTTGGTGTATTTGGCCCAGACCATCCCCAGGACTTATCAGCCTCCTGCTTATCTTGACTGGGCTACATCCTGGCCTGCTTGGTTAATTTCTGGGGCTGTCAATGTCCGCTGCCCCTTCAGGCATCATCAGGGCAGGAATCTCAGTTCAAGACAAGAGTTTAGTTTCAAGAAAACAGATCATCTGTCACAGCGTGGCTGCGCAATGTGTATGTAGATTCTATACTGGGAACCATGCCCTTCCCTCCTCCCCCACCCCACACCCTCCTCAGTAACCTCGGAGGCGGGACCTGTTCCCTAAAACACAGCACTCTAGACCAGTATTCCTCAACATGGGAAACGTTAAATTTAAAACGAAGGAAAACCATCAATAGAAATTATATAGAAACCCACAACAAAACACGGTTTTTGAACTGGACACGGTGGTGAATGCAGGTAATCCCAGCTACCTGGGAGGCTGAGGCTAGGGATCTCTTGAGTCCGTGGGTTCGGGACTACCTCAGGCAACATAGCAAGACCTAGTTGCTTAAAAAAACAAAACCAAAAACCAGTTTTAGAACTTTTGCAGTTTTAGTGTAACAACCTTGTGTGAGTTTTAGATCCACAACAGTATTTTGTGGGCAGTTTGATATCCAGCTGTGTGGTTTATTGGGGAGAGGGTGATGTTAAAATATATGGATGAGGAGTTACGGAGCTTGTAGATTGAATGAAAAGTTGAGTGTATGATTAAACATGCAATATGCAGTCAGAGTTTGTAAAACAAAGAAAATCAGTGATTCTGAAAATACAGTAAAACTGTGAGGTTTTGTCCGAAAGTGTGTCTCTAAAGTCACTGATTGCATTTCATAAGATCATTCTGCCAGAGGTGGAGGAGACTGGGGAATGCCTAGTTTGGTCTTTTTTTTTTTTTTTTTTTTTTTTTTTTTTTTTTTTTTTTTTTTTTTTGAGACTGGGTCTCACTATGTTGCTTGGGATAAACTCGATCCCATGGACTCAAGCAATCCCCCAGCCTCAGCTGCCCAGGTAACTGGGATTACAGGCGTGCACCACCACGCCTGGCTATTTTTTTGAGACTAGGTCTTGCTATGTTGCTCAGGGTAGTCTTGAACCCAAGTACTCAAGTGATTCCTAGCCTCAGCCTCTCAAGGCTGGGATTAAAGGTGCACGCCAACCATACCCGGTCTGCCATGCCTAGTTTTATCTCAGCGATTTCCTCGTGGTCACGGGGACACTTGGTAACAGAAGGGCTGTCAGCAGGAGCCCAGCCTCTGCTCCCTCGCAGTGAGACAGCCACACCTCACACTCCAGGCTTCAAGCTCATTATTCAACTTCAGCCACATGTGCAGCGTAGCCACTACTCCCTGCACAGGCCTGGGCACAACAAGATATGGGACTTTCGCCAGGGTCCAGGGATGCATCCACTCTTCTCTCTAGCTTCTCCCCCCCATGAACCCTCTGAGCCACCTCCAACACATCCTGGATAGAATGGGGCAAAACCCCACAGGGCTCTCGAGAGGGCTTTACTCTTGAGGGGCTGGCACACTCGGGCAGGAGTGCCCTCCCTGGCCAGTCACAGTCTGTAGAGGGAGAACCTTCTGTGTGACTCGCTTTTCCCAGCACCCCAAGAAGGGCGGGAGGTGGTGAAAGATAGAACTCTACTTGCTTCCTTCTGCATCCGTAGGGCAGAAAAAGTAGGAAAACAAGATAGAAAAGAGAGGACAGGGACACTCTACATTTCAAAATAAAAGTGACTTTTACCCTATGGAGTCGCAGCTGGGACTGGGGATTGCGGTTCGAGACCCACCCGGGGCAACATAGCGAGACCTAGTCCCTCAAAAACATAGCTGGGCGTGTTGGCCCGTGCCTGTAATCCCTGCTGCCTGGGAAGCTAAGGCTGGGATTGCTTGAGTCCGTGGCACCCCGGGCAATGTGAGCCTGTGGTTCCATGGGCAAAAATAACGAGACCTAGTCTCAAAAAAAAAAAAAAGTGACTTTTATGCTATAAGATATGAAAAAAAGGTCAAATTGAGAGAAACAGAAAGAAGGGTGTTGGCCAGGGTGGGAGGGAGGGACGACAAGGGGATTTCTTTAGTGGGTCTGGAGTTTCAGTTTTGCAAGACAAAAAGTCTCTGGAGATCCACTGTAGAACAATAGGGACGTACTTACCACAGTTCACTGTCCACAAAATGATTTTTCTTTTTACTGTTTTAAGGTGATTTTCTAGAAGTACTTTTGTGATGGCTGTAGCCCTCAAGGCGCTGAACCTTACAGCGTGATGGAAATGAAAACGGCTCTTGTAACAGAATCTTCACACTCTTGAGAGGTAAGCTGAAGCTGCCAAGGGTTGATCAATTATACACTTTTTTTGCTTACAAATAAATTTTACAGTCCTCAAAGACATAGGCGTCCCTAGGGCCAAGGGCCACTATTCTGAGGCAGGAACCAGCACTGAGTCTCGGTGGCTTCAGCTGATGAGCTTCTTTCTCCTTCATGTCTTACCTGCTGTGAGTTTGGTGACAGATGAAGACCCCAGCTCTTCATGTGGTGTCTCAGAGGCCACCTGCCCTGGATGTTCTGGTCTCAGCTGAAGAGGTGTGAGATCTGAGCCATCTTGTGTGGGGCCTGGCAGGCCCAGAAGATCACAGACTCCAGAACTTAGGTACAACCCCTTAAACCCCAGCAGTGGGCCTTGTCAGGGGTGTTGGGAGCTAAGGTGAAATGAGGAGGAACGGACGAGTGAAATGAACAGTTCCAGGCTGGGCTGAAGTGGCATGGGGCTAACAGTGAATTTATGGTGCCCTAGAAGGCTTTTTTTTTTTTTTTCCTTAGAGACTAGGTCTCGCTATGTTGCCCAGGGTAGTCCCGATCCCTCGGACTCAAGTGATCCCTAGCCTCAGTCTCCCAGGTAGCTTGGATTCTAGGTCTCTCTGTGTTGCCCGGGGTAGTCTCGAATCTGTGGACTCAAGCGATCCCTGGCCTCAGCCTCCCAGTGCTGGGATTACAGGTGCGCGCCACCACGCCTGGCTCTAGAGGGCTTTTTATACACTGTGAAGGAATGGGTGTAATGTGGTAGCAAACAAACAAACAAGCAAACAAAATAAGAAGGTAAAGACAGGATTTTGTGGAATGTAGCACGTGGAGATAGGTCCCCCCCCACTATTATTTGGGGGGAGGGGTGTTTCTTAGGTGAGTTAAGCATAGGAGGATAGAGGACGCCACTCACTGGGAAGAACTGCAAATCGTGTTTAGTGTGCTGATGTCAGATATGCTTATGAATAGAAGTGTTCTTCTCTTCAGCACACAATTTTCGCCCAGTTTTGTGGCTCCTTATAAGGTGGAATAAAATGAAAGGCGTTTGGAAGACTTGCAGAACAGGGTGGAGACAGCACTAAAGAAATGGTCTCCTCAAACTGTTGACGAGTATGTGGGGGAGACGCTGACCTGACCAAGAAGGAGCAGTTCGACTGTACCCAGTCAGCTGCACAGTGTGGACGCCTGAGAGCTGACAGCTGTGAGGGTCAGACGATGAGGCCCCATGGGGTTCTATGTGATATCATCCTAGCGACCTGTGTCACTGCTGTTCGGGGCTCCTTCCCTTCAAATGCTCGATCACGTTTTTCTAGAACTTGAAAGTGCATCCTGAGTCCACACACTCTGAGAAGCCTAATGCTATAACTGTTCCCCTGGGTCTCACCTAAGGCCTTGGAACACCATGGTGGTAAGAAAGGGGAGTCAGTTAAGAAAATGGAGCTTTGCCTCTCCTGTCTGGGGAAGAAAGTCACAGAGAAGGGGCTGCAGCCCCGCAACAAAGCTATAAACCGAAAGAGTGGAGAGGAGATGGACCAACCTCCTGCTGGAGTCTGTCCCACCGCGGAACCCCTCTAACGCCAATGGCCAAGAGATGGGATCCCAACACCTGAAGTCCGAGTTAAAAGGCTTAAAAGCAGCACCACAGGACAGACACCAGATCAGAGGAGGCAGCCTGCATGAAGGAGGAGGCATGAATCCCAGCAACCACACAGGTCTGGAGAAAAGGAAACTCAATTTCACAGCAGAAAATGCCACAAAAAAAAAGAAGAACCTGGAGAGCAATGCTACACATCTGCCCTACAAGAGGTCCCAAATGAGCTGGGATGGGCTACCTGCCTCAAAGTTACTCTTAGAAATTAAGCAGCACGGACCAACAGGTCACAGGAATTCAGGTCCTCACCCAAGAAAAGAACATTTACCAGATATCAGAAGAGACCAACAGGTCAAACAATGAACAACTGAGTGACTGGAGGGGGAATGTGGAGGGGGAAGGAGGGAGGGCCATCTATCAGGGGATCAATTAATGCATAATTGTGACAAATAAATTTTAAAAAAATTAAAAAAAGAAAATGGAGCTTTGGTGTCTTTCAGCGATTCACTGGTAGCATTAGCCAGTACTTACCTCAGGCTCTGTCCCAACCTGCTTTGTGAAATGTTGTCATCATCGCCATCTTCTCCATGTCATTAGGGGAGACGTGTGTGTTGGGGAGATGCAGAGCACAGTGGATATCACTGCCCGGTGCCCCCATCAATGCTGCCTCAGTTCTTCAGTTCAGAGCCATTTTGCTCCAGAACAAAACAAAACCCCCTAGAAAATCTAGAAAACTCACCTCCAGGAAGCACAACGATCTGACTTCAAAGCAGATGGACTTAAGTAGCTGGGAAGCGCCTCCTTGGCTAGTTGCTCATTTTTCAGGACGCTCTTTCTGCTCCTTCCAAAACTAAGATGTCACACGGCTCCTCCTGATCAGTTGGAATGACTGAGCTCCTGTTCGGGTCATCAAGAAGTCTCCAGGAAAGGCCTGTTCGCATGCAGTGAATGAATTTCCTTCTAACTCTGGGTTTGAACCAAGACTTCCAAGCCGCTGTAGACTCTCACTGATTTCAGGTACTCTTTTTTTTTTTTTTTTGGCAATTGCCAAGTGGCTGCCATGGCAATTTTGAGGACTAAGGGAAAGATGAGTAATTCAGCTAGGCTTTATCCAAGAGTGTTTGGAGCATGCTCTAGGCACTGTGACAGGAAAGAGGCACGAACACATCACTACAGTCTTTCCCTAAGATAGCTGCTTTCCTCCACATGATTCAGAGGTACGTTCAGGGTGTGGCCTCATTTGATTTCTCTTCCAAAATGATCTGCCAAATGAGGCAAGAAAACATGCTCATCATCACCTCACTTTGCATCAGCCTTGTATCTGTTTACATCTTGCGGGTGTTTCGGTGTTTAGGTGGATGTAAGAGGCTGACACAAAGTCGCATCAAAGCTACCCCTGGTTTGAAAATTATCTCAAAGCAGAGCAAGATTTATGTGTCACAGAAAGCAAGCAGAGGCAGGCCTGGGGGGGGGGGTGCCCTTTTGTCACAGGGCCACGAGTGTGGCTTCTCTACTTCTCTCATGCTGAGGAGGCCATAAACCCCCCTAAGAGAGATAGACCTGCCCCTGGAGCCCTAACAGTGCAGAGGAGCCTTTATGCCAAAATACAATGCACAAAGGGATCATAAACACGTTTGAAAAGGAAGATGACCTCTTTGTCACAAGGAATTAGGCTTTATTGCAAGCCGCTGCCATGGAAACCAGCCCCCAGTTCTCCCCGCTCATTTCGAAGGGTCCTCTTTCCATTTTGCATGGACTCCAGCACTTTGACTTCACTGTTTCTAGAGCAAATAAAACGGGTGAAAGTTTCCATGCCTTCGTTCCATTGGTTCATGTCTCCAGGTCTGCCTCCACGGACGAGGGGGGGGGGACAAAGAGAAGGTGATGGTGGAGACATTCGAAGCAAGGAGAGATGAAGGGAAACATTCTTTGTGCTCCATCAGAGAAGATTCTACTCCTTGTTGAGTCTTTTAAGAGTCAGCCGCGGTGCAAACTCCCTCTATTGGAGACCCATCATTTGAAGTCACTTTCACCTCCTGTTTTCCCGCCATCCCAGGCCTTCAGGGCGCCCACAGCGTCTGCCACTCCTGGGGTGCCCAACCGAGAGGACGCTGCCTCGCAGCTCTTAGGTTCTTTCGCCTCCGGAGATGCAGGCCTGTCCCTCTGTGAGAAGGTCCGCGCGAAGGAAGCCCACTGCTGAGACAGACTCAGCCTGGAAAAGCCAAAGGTTAAGCTAAGTACAAAGCGAACCGTTAAGGAGCTAACCGCCCTCAAAGCGCTGACCCCCAAGGCTGCTGGGGACTCATGCTGAAGCATGGCGGGGCTCAGCTGCCGGGGCGGATGGTGCGAAGTGGGGAGGGGGGACCGCGCCCGTGTGCAGCGCACCCGCCTCCTTCCCGCGGCATCTGCCTCCCTGGCTCCGGGACGCCTGGCTCCGGGTCTCGGAGGCTGGGGGCGCCCTGGGCTGGGGTGACCCACCCAGCTGGAGCGCGGAGCTGGCGCCCAGAGGGTGGCAGGGAGCCCCGCGCGTTCAAACGGCGTCTCTAGTCGCTACTTGAGGCTGATTTCTACCACCACCACCACCACCACCACCACCACCACCCCCACCCCCATCTCCCGCCCCAAACCGGTGCAGAGACCCTGGAGAAGCTGCGCGCAGGCAGACCACGCGGATCGGCCTCCTTTCTCCCCTCTCGCCCTGCCCCCCATTCGGACACCGTCCGAAGGAGGGGGGCGCTGGGGCGGCGGTTTATTGTAGCGCACACGCCATCAGGATTCTTTCCCACTCCAGCCCCAGCTCAGGCCACCTTGCAGAGCAATAATAGCCTAGCCACACTGGCGCTCCCGGGCCTTTCCGCATGGCTGCCTTCCTTTGCCTCTCGCTCCTGCCGGGGAACATCAGAAACTGGCCGAGTGACGTCCCCAGGGGCGCCCCCTTCTCCGAGCCACTCACTGGAATCCGCCAGCACGCGCGCTCCCTCGAGACAGGAGGAACCCAGCCGGGCCAAGATGACCGGGTCTGAACCCGGTCATTTCAAAGAGGGCTTCTAGCATGGACACCAGGAGCTCTTCACGCCGTGACCGCAGAGAGAGCCTCGCGGGGGGGGGGGGGGGG